>JASKGN010018312.1:0-14092 GCA_030556245.1 Falagria sp. GC000072 | reverse complement strand
TATTAATGACATATTAATATGTAATAATATTTTAGAGCTAAACTACTTCGTTCAACATCTGATACTGGGTTTGTAAGGTAATATAAATTTTTATTAGTTAAAAACATATTGATAAATAAAAATCAGCTGCGGTTTAGTAACTTGTAAATGTTTTTTAAAAATTAGTGTCGTGGGAAAAGAGTCATGCGAAACCAATCCAACAATAGCTTCTACAATTACAAAAGACGAAAGAAAGCTAATTAATGCCTTAGCAGAAATCTTTCCTGATTGTGATATGACTTATTTAGAAAACATCTGCAGAGAAAATTCGTTTAATTCCAACAATGTCGTGTTTTTTACTGATAAATTACTCGGGGAAGACTATCCGAGAAAAAATGAACACGATACAGATCCAATTGATTATGATCTACAATTGGATATTATGATGGGTGTATTACCAGATGCAGATCCGGACTATTTAACTTCGGAATTAAACAAAATGAACACCAATGAAGAATTGAAAATGTTCATGAGCAATTGTATAGAAAATAGATCATATCCTAAAGCTGCTGATGTCGCAAAAAGAAGACAAATGCATGCCCAAACTAGACAATACACTGAAGATTTCGATCCTGAACAGTTTCTAAACATTATTCCAAATCCAGAGAGTTATTTCACTGATGAAAATTTTAAAGCAGGTGTTATTAAATGCAATTCACCTAGTTACGGTTACATGTTGACGTTCTTAAGAAATCATTTCAATAAAGTTAGCATGAAACAAATTACTCGTGTATTGGGCAGTTCTAAAACTTTATTACAAGCAGTGGAAACACTTAGTAACACAAAAGAAGGAATTTTACACAGTAAACGAAAAGTAGTTTCTTTTCCTGATTGTAATCATGATATTCCACTTTTACAATTGGTAAGGAAAATATATAAGTTAAAAAATGTAATTAATGAAAATTTGTTTTTTCAAATTTCAGTTTGCATATATAAAAAACAAAGAGTATATAGAAGTAGCACAATCAATTAATATTCTTGCAGCACAAGGACGTAAACGCCAAGCTATTGAAAAGAACGAAGTCAAAACATGTGCTTGTTGTTATGATGACGAAGTTATTCCAGAAGATGCATTTACTTGCCCTAACGGATGTACTTTTTGCAAGGACTGTATTAAAAGAGCAGTGGAAATTCGCTTTGCAGAAAACAACTTGGATTTCCCCTGTTTAGCTGATTGTACAGCTCATTTCAGTTTAGATACATTGCAAGCTTGTGTCTCACCGAAAGTATTTTGTAAGCTTGCCAAACGGAAACAATTAGAAGAAGTTAGAGCAGCCGGTATTGATGATTTAGAAATATGTCCGTTTTGTGATTTCGCTGCGATTCCAGCAGCTGAAGATAAAATTTTTAAATGTTTCAATCCAGATTGCATGAAGGAAAGTTGTAGGGCTTGTAAGGAGCCGTCTCATATTCCCTTACGCTGTGATGAAGTTGAGAAAGATGCTGATGTTAAGCAACGCACTTATATTGAGGATCAAATGACAGAGGCTCTCATGAGGAAGTGTTGGAAGTGCAATTTGAAATTCATCAAATCGGACGGATGCAATAAAATAAGTTGTAAGTGTGGTGCTACAATGTGTTATGTTTGTAATACTCCTAAAGTTGATTATAAACATTTTAATGGCCAAGGGGCAAATAGTCCTGGCAAATGTCCTCTTTATTCAAATACTGAATTATTACATGAGAACAATGCTATTCAAGGAGGGCAGCAAGCTAAAATTGCTTTGGGTATTACTTCATTGAAAGTGGATCCTTTAGCTGATGCTAAAACGCGCCTCGAAAAAGCTCTGAAGCAATACAAACCTTTGCCTGGAGCTCAAATTTAATTTGTGTATTTGAGATTAATTATGAGTATACTTGATTTATTTGTAACAATAAGTTTGTTTAAAATTTGTATTTTTGTTCACTCGTATTGTTGTACAATAAATACTTTTAAAGTATATAATTAGAATGTTATAGTTACAATATTTAATATTGCAATTTTTTTTTAACGTCATTTAAAAGAGAAGATAATCGTAAAAAAAACTATCAAGATGAATTCATACTTTTTGAGAAGTATTAGTGGCACTGAAACCCAAACGAAGTCTAAAGTTTATGGGCAACAGTTAATTCGTGGTATAACAAAATTGATACATGATTTAGAACATGAATCTTATACCAAACCTACTATTACTAAAACGACTGAAAATTTATCTTTCCCATCTGGTTGTACTTATGATGGTGAAATGATAAATGGAACATCATGGGAGGGTGAAGGAAAATATACTTTTCCACATAGTAAGTTTGCATTATTACAAAATCATTTAATTCTAATTATCAAATGTGATTTTAAAAGATGCTACATATACTGGTTCATTTTCTGATTCGGAATTTCATGGTTTTGGTATAATAAAATATCCTATGGGACAAACATTACACGGGGAATGGGTGAAAGGAAAATTAGTTTCCTGGTCTTATTTATTTCCGGATGGATTGGAATATAGCGATGAACATTATTGTACTTTTCCATATAGAGCTTTTTACACAACTATCAAGGCTGGTAAATTTCGACCACCTGACCAAGAAGCCTTGTGTAACAATATGCCTCCTAGGACAATTCCACCGGGTTGTTACGATTGTGGCGAAGGATTTTACAATCCTAAACTTTGTTGTATTGTCAGTTCAAATGAAGCAAATAAGATATTGAGGTATTTTTGCGTTGGCTTTTTTATTGAAAAAATGATTTACAAAATGAATGATTAACATTTAGGATACCTACTGCTGAAGAAGCTACTTGGATTGAAAAAAATTGCAGGTCTGCTGAAACTAAACCTACGGGGTACAGGCCTGATTTATATGAATATTGGTGTTCAGGTATTTATTTAAAATTTACTCTGGCTTTGTTTTTATATTTTTGATTTCGTACAGGTTCAGCAGAATCTTTGGATGAAATTATTACACAAATTGAAAAGGAAAGAATGGAAGCTTACAATACTAGAGATGATGTTGAAGAAGAAGAAGTATAAAAAGAAGTAATGCTATATTACAAAATTATACAATAATATATATATAAAAAAATATAAATATTTATAAAAATGTGTTTTTTATTTCATAATTTTCAAATGTAAATTGATAAATGAATCAATTTGATCTTTGTAATTGAGAGAATTTGCCTGGAGCTCAATTTTAATTTGTATTTGAGATTAATTACGAGTATACTTGATTTATTTGTATTTGGAACTGTCTCGCGCCCCATAGGACGACTTGTGTTAAGTCTGAATGGGGTTGGAACAAGCGAGCTTATTTTTTTCCAGATTTGCAAAATACCTAGAACTGACCATTTTCCTCGAACTGTGCAATGTTGCAGTTCAATATGAATCCTTGTATTATAAATTATACTTATTTAAAGTATAGTTACAATAATTAATAATACAATTGTTCAATTTTTAACGTCATTTAAAAAAGATATAATCGTAACAAGCTGTCAAGATGAATTCATTTTTCTTGAGTAGTATGGATTGCACTGAAACCCGTAGGAAGTCAAAAATTTATGGGCAACAATTAATTCGGAGTATTACAAAATTAATAGATGATTTGGAAGATGATTCTTATACAATGCCTAGTACTATCACTAAAACAACTGAAAATTTATCATTCCCACCGGGTTGTACTTATGATGGTGAAATGATAAATGGATCATGGGAGGGTGAAGGAAAATATACTTTTCCACATAGTAAGTTTGTATAATTACAAAATCATTTAATTCTCATTATCAAATATGATTTCTAAGATGCTACATACACTGGCACATTTTCTGATTCGGAATTTCATGGTGATGGTGTAATAAAATATCCAATGGGACAAACTTTACATGGGGAATGGGTAAAAGGAAAATTAGTTTCTTGGTCTTATTTTTTTCCGGATGGTTTGGAATATAGCGATGAACATTATTGTACTTTTCCATATAGAGCTTTTTACACAACTATCAAGGCAGGCAAATTTCGACCACCTGGCCATGAAGCCTTATGTAATAATATGCCTCCTAGAAGAATCCCACCGGGTTGTTACGATTGTGGCGAAGGATTTTACAATCCTAAACTTTGTTGTATTGTCAGTTCCAATGAAGCAAATAAGATTTTGAGGTATTTTTGAGTTGGCTTTTTAATTGAAAAAATGATTTACAAAATTAATGATTAACATTTAGGATACCTACTGCTGAAGAAGCTACTTGGATTGAAAAAAATTGTAGATCTGCGGAAATTAAACCTACGGGGTACAGGCCTGATTTATATGAATATTGGTGTTCAGGTATTTATTTTCAATTTTACTCTAGTTTTGTTTTACTATTTTTGATTTCGTACAGGATCAGCAGAAACTTTGGATGAAATTATTGCAAAAATTGAAAAGGAAAAAAGGGACGCTGACAATATTACAAATAATGTTGAAGAAGAAGTATAACAAGAAGTAATCCTATATTATAAAATTATATTTAATTATTTTACAATAATAATATATATAAAAATATAATATTTATAAAATTGTGTATTTTATTTCAACATTTTTAAATTTAAAATGACAAATGAATCATTTTGACCTTTGTAATTGAGAGAATTTTTGACATCTAAAGTTTTCGAAAAAGCAAGTAATTCTCCGTCATTTTAGCCGACTTGTGATTGTGTACAGTTTCTTTGAAACATTAATTTGTTGATTTCGCACAAGGCATCCAACCAAAAACGTAAGCTTTCTATATAACGATAATAAATTCAACAGAAAAAATTAAATATGAGACAAATCAACTCGAGGAAACTCCTGATATTTAACCTCCATTTTCTTCAATTACTAAGCTAAAATTGTTATTTCAGAATCATGGAGTCAATCGCTACAGATTCGGGTAAAATTGTAAAAATGGAAGTCGATTATACTACGGCTTGCGATGAAAAAATACCGGAATGCAAAAAACTTGCCAAAGCCGGTAAAATGCATGATGCACTTGACTGTCTTCTTGCATTCGAGAAACAAACACGTACTGGAGCTGACATGGTTTCTACTGGGCGTGTTTTGGTAGCAATTTGTCAGATTTGTCGTGAGGCTGAAAATTGGCCTGCTTTAAATGAGCATATCATTATGCTCTCAAAGAGACGTTCACAACTGAAACAAGCTGTTGCGAAAATGGTACAAGAATGCTGTACTTATGTTGATGAAACTCCTAATAAAGATACCCAGATTAAACTAATTAATACATTGAGGTAATTATTTACAATAAAAAAGAGTCTCTATTTAAACTTTGATATTTTATTTTTACATTTTAGACAAGTCACTGAGGGTAAAATTTATGTTGAAGTTGAAAGAGCAAGGTTGACACATCGCCTTGCAAAAATTCGCGAAGATGAAGGAGATATTAATGAAGCAGCAAGTATTATTCAAGAGTTACAAGTTGAGACATATGGTTCCATGGAGAAACGAGAAAAAGTGGAACTTATATTAGAGCAGATGCGTCTTTGTCTTGCTAAACAGGATTATATTCGCACACAAATTATTTCAAAGAAAATCAATACAAAGTTCTTTGATGATGAGGGTACACAAGACCTTAAATTGAAATATTATCGTTTAATGATGGAACTTGATCAACATGAAGGCTCTTATTTGGCAACTTGCAAGCACTATAGAGCTGTGCTTAATACTTCCAGAATTCAAGAAGTACCTGCTGAAAAACATGCAGCTGCACAAGCTGTTGTACTTTATTTAATTCTTGCTCCACATGATAATGAACAAGCTGATCTTACACATCGTGTTTTGGCTGATAAAATTCTTGATGAGATTCCTCAATTTAAGCAGCTGCTTAAACTTTTTACAACACCAGAATTGATTAAATGGAATGGTCTTTGTGACAGTTATCAAACTGAGTTAAAAGCCACTCCAGTTTTTGGGACTGATGAACAATCTCAAACAAGATGGAAGGATCTTAGGTAAATTTTGAGAGATTTAATTTTTGTGTTATAAATTCATTAATAAATTTAAACTTACAGAAATCGTTGCGTTGAACATAACATTAGAGTAATGGCTAAGTATTACACACGTTTGAATATTTCCCGCATGGCAGAGCTTCTCGATTTGAGCACTTCCGAAACTGAAGAATTCCTCTCCCAGATGGTAGTTTCGAAATCAGTGACTGCAAAAACCGATCGTATGTCTGGTGTTGTGCATTTCCAACAATCGAAAGATCCCAGCGATATTCTTAATGATTGGTCGCATGACCTTACAACACTCATGTCGCTTGTTAATAAGACAACACATTTGATAAACAAAGAAGAATGTATTCATAAACATTTGACTACTACATGGGCTTAGATAATTTCATTATTCTTGTAGACTTCGTCTATTTATAATTTGTCATCAAACTCTAATGATGCGAATAATTTATAATTGTAAGGTATAACAAATAAGTTCTTATTTCATTTTGTCAGAAGGAAACAATTGTTTAACAGTAATTAAAAATAAATACATTTATAAAATACAATTATAAAATTTAAAACAGAAATTTTAAGTTGGCCACCTCTGTTCTAAAGGCTGAGGTTCTTTTGCGCTTTTTATGACATTTTCTCAGGTATCTAAAAATTACAATTTTTGAGAGAAGAGACTTTATTTAAAAGATATAATTGTATGTTATTTTCAAGAAAAGAAAACTAGCTATAATATCTTTTTGATAGATTTGAAATCTTCCTTCAATCCAAACTTCAAATTTATTAATTTAAAAAAATATTCATGGTAATAACGAACATATGTTTTCCCAAATCGAAATGGTCAATAAGCACAAAGCACGTCAACCGAAAATGGGTCGAGCTGGGTTTTTTCGACCCTAAACCAGTAAACCACCCTAAAGCATAAAAAGCGCAAAGAAAGTTCTCTCGTTCTAAACTGGTTGTGAACCTAAACCGCTTACAGCGCCACCATATTCGAGTAATACAGACAGTAACCGTTTACATTTGAATTTCAAGCTAACGTCTTTCAGTCAAGGTTCTTCATTTATTGTGCTACAACCGCTACAACTTAAATGGTTTTTAACGTTTTTAAATACTAGATAAACTTTTAGCAGATCAGTATTAACGGTATTAAGAATTAATAAGTGCAGAGTGGTGCAGAGATCTATGTTTAATCGACTTGGTGATAGTAGATATTTAGACTAGGAAGAAATTTTATCGTTATTATAACTAACCATTAAAGATGTCTCAAGAAAACGCGCCAAATAAATCTCACAAACGTATTGTTGTTGATACGTAAGTTTGTTCATGATTTTTTATATATTTAATAAAAATAAATGTGCTTGTAGAAGAAGAGCAGTAATGAAAATGACCAAATTAAGTGATAGTGAAGAATCTATTGATATTAAGAAAAGTAATACATCTTCATCATCTAGCTTTGTAAGTCTAATCATTTAATATTATAATAATTAAATAATACTACAATTATTGTGATATTTTAATAGGGTACTCCAACTGTAGAAGTAAACTTTCAAGGAACAAAACCAGTTGCAGCACGTAAATCTGGTTATATTCATGCTTTTGGTTCAAAAAAGCTAGCTATAGAAACAGAAATTGAAGAAAATATGCCGGAACAAAACATAGCAAAAGATTCTACAAAACAGAATGATGATAACTGTAAGACTGAAACAAAAATAAATGAAAATGTGGCTGAAATTGGAATGAAAGACGAGTTTTCTAAACCACTTAATGTCAGGTCTAGTAGTAGATCAAAAAGAAAGTTGTCGCTTGTTAATAGCACACCTTTTCGACCAAATCAACCAAAAAATACACCTGCTTGGGATGTGTCAGCCATAGGAACTTCTTTGGAAGAAGCCGTTAATAAGAAAGTTAAGGTATTGGAGAATATTAAAATACCTAAATCAAAAGGATGTCCATCAAATACCAAGAAAGGCAAAGAAAATGTAATGTCTGCAAGAAATTGTTTTTCTCAAAAAGAAGGAGTTAAAGAAGAGAATGGTGATGTGCCTTGTGTTTATTTGGTTGATCATAGTTTTAAACAGAAGATGGCAAACCTTTATGATATTGCCAAGGAGGTAGTGGAACCTGGGAAATCAGGAAGATTCACATTACGCAAACGAAAAAAATCAGGTCGAGCAACAAAAAGACGTACTCATAAGAGTTCGCATCTAAATAATGATAGTTTTGAAACTATGGAAATTATCGAAGAACCAGGAACAACAAATAATACAAAAGTACCTGAAGAACAACTGCAATCTTTAAAAAATAACGTGATTGAAGAAGGTACTGAAAATGCAGTTACCACAAGTAATGCGAATAAAAAAGAAAAGGAAAGCAATGACGATAGTGTAATTTTAGTATCTCACATGACAGAAGAATTAAATCAAGTCAATATGCCCACCACAAGTAAAACAAACACTGAAATGAATAAAACAGCTTTTATTCAAATAAGCATTTCTGACAAACAAATTACAGATGATGCAATTTTAAAATCACCAATTTATAAACTCTCTCCAATTGCAAATGTTCCTCAAGAAACAAAAGAAATTCTTCAGACAGAAGCAAATCTTCCTGTTGATAATGGTATAATGAATAAGTCTGCTGAAGAACAGAACATTCCTAAAGATAATTTTAAGTCAGTTTATAAATCTCCTCCAAGTTCCCAAGAATGTCTTGAAGATTTTTCAACGATTACACCACCAGTGGAATTCAAGGATTCTTTAAAAACAAATCTTGCCAGTGGAAATGTTAGTTTTCATAGAGGTAGAGGACGACCAAAATGTAAGAAACATTTCAATAACTTATATTTTACTTTAATAAACAATCGAATTTTGTTGTTACAGATAATGCAACATCAATGTTAAGAAAGGTTTTAAAAAAGGGTGATGATAACACCAATTGTCAGCAAGGGGATGATGAATCAGAAGAAGAAACTACTAAACAGATGAAGAAAAATCATGGTAAAACCAGTCCAGTTAAATTTATTGATAAAGGAGTGAGTCCAATTGACTTTGATCTACTTACCAACAATTTAAAGAATGTAATGAAATCTCCATGTGAAGCTGATAAGGTATCTGACAATAAAGTTGATACAAATAACTGCCAGTTACAAGAAATGGTTGTAAACCATAATGAAGAAAATCTAAGTGTTACTGATGTAACAACACCAAATATAAAATTAGCTAAAACACATCCACCGATACCGAAACCTAGAAACTTGAATAAAAGTGTAGAAGCATCAGTGCGAAACAACATTTCAGATAGAATTCAATCTGATAAAGTTGTACATGGTGTGGATGATATAATAGAAGATTGGAAAGATGAACCATGTAACGAAGAAGAACCTCAAAGAAAAATTCCAAAATTAGATGAGATGCCAATTGTTGAAATAGAAAAAAGGCCAATACCAAAACCTAGAACAACTATTAAAAATAAAGATTTATTAAAAAATAATGAGATATTTGAAACTTTGAAAATTGCACAGAAACATAATCCAACAAATCAAGTTAAAGCTACTTCCAGTCATGCATCAGAAGCTTTTACTGCAGCAATTGCTGACTTATCAGTTTCACCTATCAGACATGAACAAGATTATCTTATAACTGGACCTGACAATAATTCGTCACCTGAAACTTTTGACAAAGTTGCCGCTTCTATCATGACTTCACCCGCGCGTTTTGAACTACAACTGCTAAAACAGAAAGAGACTATTGTAGCAGAACAACCTGCTAAAACAGACACAGTTTTGCATGAATCTTCAAAACAAAAGGAGGACGTTTTTAAAAAACCAGCCGAGGTCCCTATCAAACGCAAACGAGGTCGACCACCTGGTAATACCAAAAGTAAAAAAGAAAAACAAAACAAGGAAAATCAAGAGATTCCAAAGAAAACTAGCAAAACTAAAGTTTCCCAAGACATCGAAAATAATACAAGCAAAAGATCTCGAGGCCGACCGTCAACTAAAAATGAGACTTATGGTAAAGTGAAGAGCAAGAAAATTACTCAAGAAAGTATAATGGCTTCGTTAATGGCAAAATATAGTGGCCAAAAAACAAAGAAGACAAAATCTGACATTAAAAGAAAGAACAACGACGAAGATAATAGTCGCAGTTTTCCCAAGAGAGGTAAACATGTTAATGATGCCACAACTGTTCGAAATAGAGAAGAGGACAGAGTTCAAGAAGAAAAGAAGTCAAAAGATCCTAAGCCTAAAACTAAGATACTAAGTAATATTGAGATTTACATAAACAATTCTAAACATAAAAAGATCAATTCTGTATCACAAGCAGCAATACAAGAAGAACCACATGAATTAGTTCCTGAAAATTTGGTAACATCTACAACTCAGTCTGAGCAAAAAGACAAAATTAAATCGGACAAAGCTATAAAGAAGAAGTCCAAGAAAACCAAACCTGTAATTTTGCAAGAATTAAGTAATAATAACTTCAACAATTCATTTGAATTCGAAGCTTTTGAGAATAATCATTTTAACACCGAGCCATCTTTAATTCAAAAGAAAGCAAAACATTCCAAACAAACTGAAGATAAAAATAACTCAAAACTATTGAAGGATAAATCAAAGTCAAAACCATCGACAAAACCCACTGAAAGAATAATTGTTTTTGATGGATCAGATGATGATTTTTCAGATGAATCTGAGTTTGAAGATACTGTGTTTGAGCCTGGTCCTTCTATTCGAAAAACACTAAGCGGCTCTAAGAGATCATATAATAAAAATAGAACAAGTTTACTTAAAAAGAACTCCAAATCTAAAAAATCCAAAGTGGATGTGATACAAGAAGAAGAATCTAATAATGATTTTGAATCTGATTTTGAGGATACTGTTTTTGAATCTCCAGCTTCTCAAAAGTCTTTACTTAGAGTTAGGGCAAACACTTCCAAACAAACAAATAAAAACAAGAAAATAGTTTCAGCTAAACATAAAACAAAATCTAAAGTGACATCAGAAGAACTTGAAAATGCTGTTGATACATCTGATTCTTCGGAAATTCCTTCTGGTGAAAATGCTTTTCTTAAAAGACCTCCAATTCTTGCAGAGATATATGCTCAAAATTCAACATGTAAGAAGGCTTGTCATGCTATACAATTTGGTGTGGAAACCAAAAAACCTCCAACAAAAGACAATATTTGTGCATGTGGGAGTTTGGATTTCTATAGTAAGTATTTTGTTTATATTCATTTAATATGTACATAAATATTTTATTATTATTATGATGGTTACAAATTAATCATATATTTCAGATCCAGCCATGTCACTTCAAAACTTTTCTGGAATACTAAACAATGAAAACTGGGGCCACATAGAACGAGGATTAGCATGGGACAATATGGAATCTTTAATATTAAATGTGAAACCACATGCAAGGATTGAAAACCAAGTTGCTCAAAGTGCAATGGTATTTAATCTTTTGATTGCAAAATATTTGTGAAATTAACTAAATTTTTATTTTCAGATGGGTCTTGTTATTCAAGGGGATGGTGTCATGCATTTCAACTGCTCTACATTGCGTATCCCAGTACAAACCAATTTTTGTGTTTATCCAGGTAAGTTATTTGTAATTTATTATTATTTTTTCACTCTTTTGAATTTGGTCTGACTAAATATATCTTAAAATATTATTGAATCAAATTAATTTTTTTTTTTGACTTTAGGTCTTCGTTACTCCATTTTTAACAATAAGGACAACTATTTAAAGATATTTCTTTCTAAATTCGCCTTAGTTGGGAATTCTTCCACTTCAACGTTATAATATAGCATTAAGTTTTAAATATACTATTTACATTTAATTATTTGCATTCTTAACTTATTCAATTTACACATGTATTTGGAAAAAGGTAATAATGTAATATTTAAATGTTTTTTGCTTTTTAAAATTTTATATTATTTAAACACAATAATTAAATTACACATTATTATTATTGTATATGATTTTAAATTAGTTTTAAATAAATAGTTTATATACTTTGTATTTTTGGATAAATTTTTTAATATAAAAATTGTTGACATAACTTTATACCAGTTCGAATTAAAATAAATGAAAGATTAAACAATATTTATTATTTATATTTCAAATTATATTTTAATTTGTGTACATGTATTTATTATATTTTAAATTCAAATGAAAAAGAAAACAATACATGGCTTTATTACTCGACATGGATTAAATTGAATTAAATCAGATTAATGTAAATAGCATTTTTGTGGTTATCACAGTTAATAAAACATTCTGATATGAACTCAAGCAATGTAAATGAAAAGTTTTCATAAATAAGTCCACTATGAATTTAAGTGGTGTAATTCATCTTAATAAACCTGGAATTTGTTTAGTTTTAACAGTTGTTGGAATATTTTATATTTATATGCTTACAAGAAATTCCGAAAGCTCTTCAGATAGTAATTCAGAGCTGAAATACAAAGTCGATCTAAGATATTTACTTGAATTAGCAATAAAAACAGCACAAAATGGAGGTGATGAAATACTCAAAGTGAAGGATAATATTAAAATTAATTCTAAAGGCAAAACAAAAGAAGGAATTGATGATCCAGTCACAACAGCTGATTACAAATCGCATTGTGCTATGAAAGGCACACTAATGCAACTTCCTGATTTATTGGTAGTATCAGAAGAAGAAAAAACAAAATGTGATTTAAAAGTAACATATAATTATACTCAACCATGGGATTCCATTTCATATGTTAATCGGAATGGCCCAAATGTAGTTGATATAAGAGATTTGACTGTTTGGATTGATCCCTTGGATGCGACAAAAGAATTCACAGGTAAAGACAATAAAATTGTTAAATATATTAAATTATATAATGTTTATTTCTTTCAGAACATTTATATCAGTATGTTACAACAATGGTTTGTATTGCAATCAAAGGCAAACCACAAATTGGGATTATTCATAAACCATTCGAAAATAAAACCTACTGGGCTTGGGTAGGTAACCCGAAGCATGATTTAAACATTGGAAAAGAATCATTAAGTGACAAACCAAAAGTAGTTGTATCCATGTCACATAGTGGAATGATTAAAGAAAGTTTGCAGAAGCATTTTAAAGATAATATTGAAATTATACCTGCAGCTGGTGCTGGATATAAAGTGCTTGAAGTTGTTGCTGGAAATGCTGATGCGTATTTACATAGCACTGCAATTAAAAAATGGGATATTTGTGCAGGAAATGCAATTTTAAATTCTATTGGTGGTAAAATGACTACTAAAACAAATGAAGAAATAGAATATTTCTATGATGGAAATCCTGTAACTTACAATGGTATAATAGCAACTCTTAAGAATCATGAGAAATTTGTTAATAAATTTTAGATTGGTTTAAATTTGTGGGTACTTCTTAGAATTAATAGTAACAATAGTAACTAAAGAGTTTTCGACTGTACTATGTGTGGTAATAGGTTTTGTATAGGAATATTTTGGCTACTAAACTTTAATTGATTATAAAAAATTATATATTGATTTAAGGGGATATCTATTTCTAGTCTAAAATACTTTTGTATGAATATTTATTATTATTTAGAAAGAAGGAATTTTAAACTTAAATTACAATTTTTATTATATAAGAATAAACCCAAAAATTGCTGCAGCATTCATGTATATTTTATTATTGATTATATGATGTTATAACATCAAGTCAAGAGTATATTATCTCATTAAATATTTAAGATATATATATATTAGCCAATAAGATAAAATTATGGGACATATTATATTAGCCCATATTAATATGAAGTTTCAAGAACTATAGCCAAATTAGTAGCAATATCATTCAAATCATTGTCCGTTTCACCTTTTGGATCAAAATATGAATATGATACCTTCCAATCATAGCAAACAATCAATGCATCACCTCTTTGCAGATCAACAACATGACTATTGCAAGTCTTATCAGCAAAGCAATGCTTCGGAGACAATTCTACCTTCATGAAGCCTTCAATCGGAATAATTGTAGCCACCGGTTCGGTAAGTGATAAATGTTTAAAGTTTTGTGTGACAGAACGATAGTTTTTACCCATTAATACCCAGGATTGTTGAACT
>JASKGN010018239.1:0-18228 GCA_030556245.1 Falagria sp. GC000072 | reverse complement strand
CTTGATTTTTGCCTATCGCAAACAAAATGTTTTGTTTGATCGTGAATGTTTGCTGCAGTGTGCATTCGGCCTTATTATTTCATTATTAATGTCATTAATAAATCGCATTAATAAAGTCTTTAATAAAATAACGAATGCAGCAAATTTTGAACAATAATAAATACACATTGAGAGCGGTCTGTTGCAGCGGCAAATGATGCTTGTTGCGCCCGCGCCGCACAGTTCACCTCTTTCAGCCCGAGAGCGGGCTGTGAATCGCTGATATAATAATACCTCAACACGACTACCCTAAAATGTCCGTTCTCGTCGAGCATACCGCTTTCTGAGTACTCAAGCCATTAAAGCTCGTAAATGTTTTTGTTATTGTCCTGGCACTGCTTAGAAAAAAATGGTTGCTATTTGGTTACGATATACACTATATAAACATTGATTGGTGGAATTTGTTGTTGGCGTTGTTGCTTTTTCTAGATACGGCGTACATTTATTATTATTTTGATAATCAAATATAATATAGAAATGAAAGTTACCTCGTTTTTAAGCCTGGTTGCAGGAATATTTCCCGATAATACCGGCGGTGGTGGCGGTCCTTGCGCTCTGCAACAAATTAATGAACTACTTTAATTAAATAAAATAGAGCAGTCAAGTAATATAAGATTAATATATACATTTATTGCTAAATAGAACAGTCATCTTATATGGCATGGAATCGCTATTCTTTGGAGGTATATAAAGAGTTCTACAGATTAAGAATTCTACGCACAATATAATATGGTCCGAGAGAATCTATTCACTTGTGAGTGAATCTTTGATAAAATTAAAAGCAATAAAACTCAAGAAGCGGGGAGTGGTAAAAAGACAAGTATTTCTGGAAATTAACGGAAAGCTTCAATGGAGAGGTATTTCTACAGAAACTTGAAGAAATACGGGAAAAAGTTGGACAGAAGAAAGAAAAGCTCAATATTCCGAGAGATCTAAGTAATATAATATTAGCTTGGTCCATGCAGGCTTGTTCGCATAAAAAAAGAATATAAAATAGAATAATATAATTTCAATTAATTTCTCTGGTGGTTTTAATATTACTGAAATGCATTTAAGGCAGATCTCAAGGCGTTTAACTTACATATAACATTTTCGATATAAATGGTATGTACACATGTTTACAAAGTACTCATTATTAGATATTTTAATAATCTTGCATCTACACATTTATATAGCAAAAGTCTTGAGATTCTGTCTTGAGTGTAGACATAACTATATTTCGCTATCGTCTTGTTTTGTTTCGGTTTCTTAATTGTTCTCTCTCCAAGTGGGAGATCTTTATGAAAAGCGGCAGGTCAGAAAAAGTGTGAACGATCAAAAGAAGCAAATACATATGGCCATCGCATATTCTGATACAAAGGTATAAATACGTTGGACATCGAATGATGAGCGCAGTGTGCTTCACGCAGTCAACATCAGTATTACAGTAACTGAAGCATCAAAGTAAGTTTTCTTTCTTTTGAATTTCATTTGCCTTACTAGCAGTTTATATTTTTAGAAGTGATGGCGAGTTTGCAGCTGTTAGTTTACACTTTGATTCTCTCAACGTCGATAGAGGCTTATAGGATTGATTATGGCATTGGCAGCAGGAACGATTTTGGTACAGATATGACAGTTCATAGCGCTTTCACTAGTCCTGAATTAGGGGGAAGTTTATCTGTATTGCATCAATTCAATACTGATAAAGTAGCGTCGTTTCCATATGACGACACTCAATTAAATTCTGATCCGGTTAAATTTGAACAACTTTATTCAAAGTTTGAAGGCCGTTTTCACAATCAAGATATTCCCACAGAAAACTATGGCGATCTACAGGATAGACAAATCCAAGATGAGGATTACACCGAACCAAAGGAGTTAGTACCTCCATCATTGCAGGCACAATATCAATCTCAAGTATATTCTCCATCGGTGCCAGTTACTCGATCTCATGACGATCATGAATTATCCGAGTCAAAACATCATGGACATCACGAAAACGAAGATCATGCCGAGGTACACTACCATAAACATACACATATGCACAAACACACGCACAAACAAGAACATGTTCACAAACATAAAGGAGATCATAAACACGTCCATGATTCAAAGCATGGACATGATCATAAGCATCTTGGGGAACACAAACACGAACACAAAGGATCTCATAAACACGCTCATGATCACAAAGAGCACGCCAAACATGACCACAAATCAGATCACAAGCATTCCCATCACCACAAAGAAGATCACAAATCAGATCACAAACACGATCATCATGAAGAACATAAACATGATCATCATGGAAAACACCACCATGACCACAAGCATGATCATAAGGAACACCATAAACATGATCATCATGGATCTCATAAACATGAAGAACATCATGATCACAAAGAAGATCATCATCATAAGTCTAAACATAGTCATCATTCCAGTCATAAACATGGGCATCATCATGGTCATAAGCACCACCATCATGAGGACCATAAACACAAGCACGGGCATAAACATAGTCACAAACATGGTCACAAGCATTCTAAACACTGAGATTTTTTTTACTGTTTCTTTGTTTTAACTTCGTTGTTTAGTTCTTAAAATGGTTTTATTTAGGTTTGAATAAATTTTGTTTTCCAAAGCTATGTTCTGTTTTATTATATTTAACATATCATATAAACATTATTTAATATTTATATGTATATTATAGTTGCGAGAGAACATCACTTTTCTCAGTTTAGGAGTATTATAGCATTTTTTCCACTTTTTACGACATCTGCAGGGAGTCTGAAAAACTAATTACAATATTGGATCAGCCGACTGATCAGTTTTATTTACTCGAAAGACTCTTTGACAATAGAAGATAATCGTAAATACTTCCAAGAAGATTAATACTATTGACTTCACAACATGCATAATACATAAATAAACAGATATACGTTGTTAGGTACATGCCAAAACAAATGAACAATTCTATTAACTTTCGAATAATATTATAATTATTGACTAACTCCAAGTGCGCATCAAATTTAAATTTTGGTTCGTTTAAGCGGTAGATTACAACAAAAACCATTATAAACATCATTGATAAATTGTGTTGATAAAATTCACGCACAAAATTAAGTCTATCGGAAAAAAGCATGAAAATATAATTAACTAGTTTTATATTTGTGTTCTTTCTCGTAATTTACACCCCAATTCAGCAGACCAAGCGTTGCTGTGTACTCACGCAGCAAATAGTCCAATGGTCCAATTATGTGTTTTAATTCCAGTTATTATCACATTATTTCAAAATAAAAAAAAAATTACATAAATGTAGACAAAATAACGAAATACATATTATCTGTGATTGAAATTTTGAACTTCATTTTTAGCCGATTCAATTCTTTTGACCTTTAGTGTAAATTAATCGTTGTGAATTTAATTCTGTTATAAATTTTAATTAAAACTTTTTTATTTATGTCTTTTCTAACATGAAAGTTTTATAACCTAACATTTCTTTATTTCAGAATCAAATTAATGCCAATTCGTATTGAATGAATCTCAATTCCTATATAATTGTAAATAATACAGGTAAATGATCGATTTATTTTTATCGCTAAATAAACAATAAAATCTTTTGAGGCATAATTTTATAAGAAAATAAATAATAACTAAAACATTGCCTTGAATTTTTTTGTTTCAAAGCAAACTATATCATTCAAACAGGTCGTAAATATCAGAATCGTTCGATTATTAAAAATATTAACTAAAAGCATTTCTAATAATCGTTTTCGAACAAGCTTGAACATATTTATAATACAATTGCAAATGTAAGGTGAATGCCCAGATATATTGAAGTTAATTCTATACGTAAAACGAAATAAAAGTTATGGAAAATTTCTAATTGTTTGCAAAGTATTATTAAGTGAATTAAGAGAAAAGATATAAATCAATGGATCAAATTGGAAATAGCAAGCACGCTTTCAATATCATAATATAAGCTAATTACGGTAATTTTAAATTATGTTATATACATTTATTCAATTACAAATACAACCAAATTTCTTCCTTTTTCCACTGGAATTAATTTTTTAACTCTTCTCATTTTCATTTTTGCTTGAGCTTTGCATTGTATTTCTCACATTATCACAATTGGGAAGCAATTCGTTTTGCTCGATACTTCCTTTTTCTACACTATAATTATATTTAATTGCAAAATTTCCTATATTCTGTATGTTTATATATAAATTAACTTAAGTGTAGTCAAATGTAAGATATCAATATTTTACTTACATCTGCCGGAAAAAAAAAACACAACAGTTAATAATCGCAGTGAACGGCATTGCATGTTTAATGAGAATGCAATGCGCATCAAAAGGAACGCACGCGTTGCACCGCATATGCAACGGAGGATGGTCAAATAGGCGATATGAATTAATTGATGAAAGACGATGCGCTTCTAATTACATTATTAAAAGATAATTGCTGGTAATAGTAAGTGAGTTTAACGCAAGGCGGTTACAGGTTGTTGAGAAGATTTGCGTGCAATGATTGTTTACGAAGTGCATTTTTAGTTTCTAATTAATCTTTTGCTGCTTAAAGTAAAACTTTGTAAAACTGAACTGTTCTATATGAATATATTGTATATGCATACTGCGGGTTATTGTATAAATTGGTAATTAATATTATCGATGAAAATGAACAAAACAAAACTTAAATTGTTTATATACGTTGTTTATTAAAATTTAATATATTACCAGACTTTGCATTAAAATTTTCATTCAATATTTTGTTTAATTGTAGAAAGCTCCCAAAACGTGAATTTTTCTCTCTTTTCACGAACTATAAACTGCTGTGAGTACCTTAAAGCATAGAGTAATTAGTTATGTTAATACTCATATTAAAGTGGAACCGCGGTACAGATCATCCAAGTTAAGGATTATATGCGGAACGCTACGGATAAACTGAAGCAGAAAATTATGGCGAAAGTAGGGTTCTTTCAATATAAATACGTTAAGATGCATGAATCAAGCATTCAGAGCTCAGCTTTGTTGGTAATAACACTTAGTTTTCCAACATGGGAGTCTTGGTAAGTATAAAAGAAACTCGCACATACAAAATATTAACGAAAACAATTGTCTAAAGGCAACAGCGAGTTTGTTAGCACTTTTCTTGGCGGTCGAAGGCTTTAAGATCAGCGTTTTGGACCAAGAAACGGTTCAGTCTAAGGTCTATAAGAAGCAAGCCGCTGTGCCAACGAGAGCCGACACTACAACCGTTGACGATAGTGCTGCACATAGCGCCTATTCCCCTCTCGTCTATGACTACTCATCTCCACAGCTGCATCGGTTTACAGCCCAGGATGGCATTGGCGCCCCAGACTATACGCCGTATGAGCGTCTTGCAGAATACGAAGCTGAACATGCCCCCAGCTATAAAACGGCAGAATATCAAAATGACGAGGACTTCGACGACGAAGAACAATTCTTAAAGAATGAAGAAGGTTACACGCATTACAAGACTTCGTCTAATGTGGCATTTGATGGCCCACATCAGGTGGAACATATCGAAACTAAAAGTTTCCATAAAGAAGTACCCAAATACGATGTCTCCGACTTCAAGAGCCATGAAATGCCCAAGCACCATGGCAAGCATAAGGAAGTCCATTATCATCAACATAAGCACATGCACAAACACGAACACAAGCAAGAGCATGTACATCAACACAAAGGTGAGCACAAACACGCGCACGAATCGCACCATAAACATGGCCACGAGCACAAAGACGAACACAAACATGACCACCATGAAGAACACAAACACGGACATGAACACAAACAAGAGCACAAACATTCGCATCACGAAGGACACAAGCACGGTCATGATCATAAATCCGAACATAAACACTCACACCACGAAGCCCACAAACATGGCCATCATCATAAACATCATCAAGAACATAAGCACGATCATCATCATGGACACAAGCATCATGGTGAGCACAAGCACCACGAAGATCATGGCCACAAACATGACCACCACCATGGACACAAGCATGATCATCATGAAGACCATAAACACGATGCCCATCATTCCCACAAACACGATCACCATCATGGACATAAACATGGGCATAAACATGGACACAAACATGACAATCATCATGGGCATAAACACTCCCACCATCATTCGAAGCATTAAGTATTATGATTCATGCATGTTATTCATTATTCATTCAGTCTGTACCATCAAAGCCAAAAATAGGACGCGATGGGGTGTGTGGTAACTAACTTGTCCAAAAAACCTATAGTAATAGAATTCCACTAAGTCATAATGCCCAAAGGCATATTAGATAAAATCATACATTCATTTTACTTGTGGGTGAAAAGTGAATTTTATTAAATTTGTTATTGTTATAAACAAACTTGAAATTACACAAAAATAGCTATTTGCGAATGTTACACTAAGATTATTTGTTTTTAATAAATTGTTGTTGATGTTATAAATGTTCTTATCTTTTTTTAAATTTTTTCTATCTTAGGCGATAAGATTGGATATAGGATAGATATCTGGGTTAATGTGTAAAAAATATAGTTGCGACAATCGTATAATTTTCGACACTGGCTTGGGATTGAAGTTGGAACCTTCGTTTTTTAAATAAATTACTATTTTTAATGTAGCAAACAAGGAAACATAATAGGCTCTTATTTAATCAAAATATTTATATTATTGTTGAGCACTATCTATCATACCACTTTCTTACTTCTTTTCATAAAATGCTTTTCTCTGCGAACAAAAAAGTGATTACAGAAAAAGTTATTAATAGGAAGAGGAGAAAATTTTAAAAGCATATGCACGATATTAACAACTTACAACCATTTTCGGATCTGAAAAGTAAATCGTGCATTTCTCGGCATGTGGTATGCATAAATAAATTAACTTTCCCCAGCGTTTTCTTTTTTAATAGAAAAGTAGAAATTTTAAATTCTAACAATTTACTATTTATCTACATTATCTATTACTACTATTCATGTTATTTTGATATAAAATGGACAATAGATAATGTACATCAGCACATGCAGTTTTCGCGCATACAAAATACTATTTGAAACTTTTTTCCGCATTGTAATATTCTTTTTAATAGACTAACAATTTAATTACATTTTTACATTAAAAATGTATTACTTTGACATGATTAGCAAACATGACTTACCAAAAATTAAATTTGATTTCGATTTGTTGAGTCAACTCAAAGAAAATTTTATATACAAATTATAAATAAAATCAAAAAAATCAAAATTTAAATTTTCGTTTACAATATTCTTATGTTATTAATCTATTTTAAATAATTATTTCCAGTTCTATATTAAGTAATTTCAACAAGCATTGCATAATTTCTAAACTGGCTGCATACCATTAGCATTAATTGTATAATATAATTTAAAAAGCATGCATGAATTGTTTTTTTCTTCTTGTTTTTTCTTGTTTCAGAATTCTTCTTACTTCTAGGAGACACACTGCAAGGTAATCCTAACTCCTACACCTAACACGCGCCAAGACAAAATGTTTACATGCATAGTACGTTACTTTGCATTAAGAGAAGCAGAAAATATTGAAGAGGGAGTACAATTTATTAGTTTTGTAATTGTTGTTATTGTAGCGAAACTAGAGGCATCTAGCCATTAATAGGATAAAGTAAACACAATATAAGTATTTAATTTTTGATCTTATAGGAATTTATAAATGCAATTTTTCCCAATAGATTTCATAAAAGATAAAAAAATTCTGCATAACCAATACAGTCTTTTATCAATAGTTTATCGAGTGGAGTTGTTTAGTTGACATATGTGATATTTTAAATGTTTTTATATTACGTTTTGTCCCATCTACATAAAAATTTGGGTGCTAGGCCAAAGTCGGTATCCTAGCGTTTTACAGGGCTCGAACCAAAATTTGACGATTTCAATAATACTGTTATACATTTTCAAATAGTGAATAGTACCCTAAGCGTGAAATATTTTAGGCCATACTTATAAGATGATTAAGTTGTGCTTTATACAACTATACCACTGAAAGCCGCTGTTATTTGGAGAAGGCTACAATATTATTATAGTTGAGTTCAATTTGTCGCCGAGGCGTAGCCGAGGCTTACAAGCAGCGAAACTACTCCACAATAAACCCTGTTAACTATTGTTATAAGATTAATGCTAAACAAAAGTCGATCTCATAACAATTACTGATTTGCATTTTACAATTCATTACATTACTGTGAGTACTTGTGTAAACTAACACAACCTGAGGAGTTGGTTTATATACCTTAATCTACTACCACGGCTAGAGGACAAAATAACTGACTTCTCAGTCGCCATCATAATTAAATAATGGCGCTATAATGTTACGATTGAAGAAAAATACATAATAATATACATACCAGTATTTCCCGTCACTCCGTTTTTATCCCCCGAAAACTGGCCAAATTTGTGATACGTTGAGTTGCTGTTTTATTTTAGCAAATAGTATCATGGCAAACAAAGTAGTGCAAAATATTCAAATACAAATTACAATACTTATAGGTTATATACTTATAATGCAAAAAGTCAAAAAAATAATACTAATTTCAAAATATCAAGTCTAACAATTCGAGTGATATATGTATATTTTGAATTTAAATACCTTACCAATTAAAATATCCTAGTTTTCAGTTATAGATATGTAAAAGCTTATAAATTGTCACAAAACTATCTGCGTATAATACCTGAAAACTCACATCAATTACTAACCTAGTGCTCTTCGTGATTCCGCACGCTCAGGCAATAGTTACACTAACCCACACTAACCGAAAAACCCAAGGTTATTTAAGAAATAGAACAATTTAAACATCTGTAATATGTTCATTCAGACCTTGAGACTTCAGACCACTGGTAGAGGCGGGAAATCTACAATAATTTGTTAAATATCTCAGTTGTAGTGCACATTAATTATTCAAAGTTAATCATTTATTATGGTTTCGTCAATTATGGGCACATATCCGAAACGAGAAATGTTCTCGATCGGCAACTGGCAATGAAATCATGAAATGTTCCCAAAGATTTTTTACCAATGTAACGAATCAGCGTGGGCTTGACTTCTTGTACATAAAAATCGCGCCATGCGTTGTAACTCTATCGTCGACGATGCCCTAATGAAAGCTAATGATAATATGAGCCCCTACATCTTCTAAACCACATTTGAAAATTATAAATCATTTAAAAATGAATAACATTAAAAATTAATTTCAAACTTTCTACATAATCATATATTTTATTAATGTGAACTTGAATCATATAGTCAGGACGGCCGGCATTCGTTTTTTCATACAATTTCAAAATATACTAAGAACACATTATAATTTATATTTAAAGCACTTTCCAATACACTGTAATGCAATTTTTATTTTTCCTAGTATCGATTAAACTCTTAAGTGGAGCCATAACTAAACCTATAAATTTTTTTAACTTTGACCAACTTTGACACACTTTGACATATATCAATGCACAAAATCAGAGACGTCATAACAACGTTGCCTCGGTGCAAAACTATGATGAACTAATCACGTGAGACCGAACGCCGGTCGTCCTAACTATATAACAAATACAGTGGTCCACATAAATAAAGTACATACATTATATGACACTTTCAATGTAGGATATATTTAGCATTTAAAAATGTATATGTATGCATATCTTTTTTGATAGCATATGTAATATTATAAATGTTTTAGGTATTGAAATAAGAAGGAATGCAGAGAACAAATAAAAGATTTAGAATAAATAGATGTAATAATTCTGAATTTGTAAAATAGAGAGAGAATTCGGTTTCCATAAAAAGTTTGCGCCCGTCACAAAGTTTTGTTAGCGTCGTCGTTATAAATAACATAAAATAATGCAAAGCTCGCGTAAAACGGAATTGGTCTCTAGGAAGTGATCTATATCTGCGTCACGATTATAAACAATTTAGATTTTGCGAGTTATCCACACTGATTTATACATGTATATATATATATGAATAGGTTTTTTTTAGCGCAGCCGTGAATTTTATTACAAGTTCTCTCACCTAATGTTCGCGAAATGCGTGGCAGCGATGAAAACTGTTTGCCAAGTTGAAACTAACCATCAATTGCCACGATTTTATTTTCGACCCGACTTTGTAACACGAATCCAAGTGATATTAACAAATATAAACTATGCAATATAAACCTATGCTGCTTGTGTTTTATAAAAAAATATTATTTACACTTTAATTTAATTTAATTTTAGTTTATTCTTAAAAAACTATATATTTTTTAATAATTGTTTTTTAATTAATTGTTTAAATATGTACTTTTTTTGTTTCAACTTTTAGCATTTGCTTTTTTAGATAAGATTATTTTATCATTAGATAAATAGAGAAACAAAAATTAACACTTAAAATGTTGTTACCAAGGTAGCAATATAAATTTATCATTGATTAAATAAACATAAACGTCAAATATCCCATTTTATCATCATTATTTTCAAGTATTGACACATAAATTTATATCAATTATTTATCAACAAATTCCACAAAAATTGCAATCTTATAAATTCCCTATCAAAAAAAGTAGCCTACCAACAAGGGTTTGGCGTGATAAGATAACACATTTACGAATCGACATTAGAAATGAATTGTGCATAGTTATTTAGTTTGGCATCGAAATTTATCAATAGAAAACAATGAACTCAAGCAACCCACCCCGCCGTTTCGCAGATTTCCGGGACTACCTGGAGGCGACACGCAGTGATAACACGACGAAGACACCAGAACTCAGCAATAAATCAAAACTGCACACTGAAGCCATCACAGTTGGTTCCGTACGTAATCGTATTCAGGCATTCTCCGAGAAACAAAATTCTATCAACTGCCCGAAAACAAATAATGTACATCACACAACTTCGGTGAATATACAAGAACGCATGAAGAATTTTCAGTCAGAAATTAAAATCGACAATGTGAAGTCTGCTATCATACCACCTAAAACATCTGTGATAACTTCTAAGTCTTTCGAAGAACAAGCAAATGAGGTAAAATTGGAAGAAAGTCAGAACAGTGCTATTATTGACACCTATGAAGAACTTGTAAACTATGCTGAGGAAAATTATGTAACACCCAATATTTCTGAAACATTTACACCTATTTCCGAGGTAGAAGAAGCAAAGAAGTGTATCAGTATAAATGAAGAAATTGCAAATAACAAGGAAACTCTTGGAAAGTATGCTCTTACACCCATGCCAAGTTTTGATCAGGACCCGGAAAGTCCCCATGAAAGAAATTTTGAAAATAAAGAATATGATTATGAAAAGGAAGAGGACAATTTATTTCAGATGAGGAAATATGAACCAACAGAAAGGCTTAATACTTTAGAAATTGAGAGTGAGCTCAATAAAATCCAAAATGAAGAGATGGTTTTCCTGGAAGAAGATAAGGGTCTAGTAACTGGAGTCGCTGTCGCAGAAGTTGAGCAAACGTTGAGAGAATTTGACGAAAAAGTCGCCGGTTTAGACATGTGATGGGCATTTTATTTGTAGAATGAATACAAAGCTATTATTCCAATAAATTTTATGTTGGTAATTAGTAATTACTATACGATTGTATTTAAATAAAAGCTAGGTCGAAGCATATATGTTTTTACTAAATAAATTAATACTTATTCTGGCAAATAAACATTATATGATTAGGTTCTAAACAAATATAAAAAAATATTATTGACCCTAATAGTTCTATATACTAGACTTATATTCGTAGTGTCAAGAAATACATATTTAAATTATGTATATTAATATTATTTATTATATTTAAAAATATTTAAACGCAGTTTGATAATATTCGAAGCATACATTTTGTAACATATTAATATGATACACTTAGTTGTATTATTTAATTTGTACACAGGTATTAAATTATAACTAGTGCCGCAATATCTAATTTTATCTTTTGAACTCTTCCTGTTCGCATTAAACAAGCTATAAATCGCCTTGGCAAAATATAAGCAGCAGACTCAATGGCCTCAAAAAAGCAAAATTTTTGAACTAGTTTTAATCACCTGCCGCAACCCTTTCCTGTTTGCAATATTATTATGAACTAAAGAACTGTAGCTGAAAACCAGTTGATATATCATTTAAAATACAATAAATATTACTGCATTAGATGCTGCATAATTCTTGTTCCAGATAAGAATTGCGCTATTCTTATTAATATAAACTCAAAAACATCGAAATTAGACGAACTCAATGTAAGCTAAATTTAGACAGTTCATATATATTTGGCACAAATTTCCAATGAACGACGATGCCGTCGCGATATATTAGGAATCACGCGCTCACGCATGTTCGCTCTCACACTCCTAAAACGCACATTGCATGCACGATACTTTGTTACCAAGTTCATATGCAATCTTTTAAAATGAGATGACTCACTTTGCAAATCATAGAGATATTTTTACTCCTATGCATACATCTTTTTAATATTTTATTGCATTGTTACTTGTGAAACTAATAATGTTCTATAGATATTTTGTGCACCTAATTGCTACTTACCCCCATGGTGCTTCCGCCATTGTGCACGAATACAATAAAAAGATTCCGGATTGAATTAGTCCTTACTCCACACTACAAACGGTTGGAAGACAAATTATAGACAAACACGAACAAAGAGATTCAAAAAAATTGAAACGGAAAATATTGAACAGAAAAGTTTTATTCGAAAGTGTTGCGTTTTTGGTTCGATGAGGACGTTGCGACGCCCTCTTTATGACTACCGGACAGCAACGGTCTAAACGTCGTTATGTCGACCAACAATCGTCTTGCCGAATTTCTGGCTTTTTGCCAAGACTTTTCGTAAAGTTTGTATTAATGGGCTTTTCGGGTTTATTTTATGGAATTAAGTCTATCAAGTTAATCGAACTTTCTGAAAATCAAAACTTAAATTTTTAGGAAGCAACGATTATATTGTTTTAGTAAAATATACATTATATATCACCATTTTTAAATATTAAATTAAATATTCATACATATACTACATAATATATTAAGTTTCTAAAATATGTCTAAAATTTGATTTTAATACATTCAAATGAAATACATTTCTAGCATACATGATTGTAATATGTATTTTAAGCACATTTAGTATAATAATCTCTGATGAACTCAAGAACAACTCCATTCGTCCATCCAAAACCGGCTTGAACTTCATACTCGCCACCTCCGCCATTCAACCCTGGCTCGATAGCATCATATTTCTCAAACATATAGCCAGTTTTTTCGTAACCAATGATATTAGCTGTAACCCATTGCTTAGCCAATTTCTCAGCGATAGCTTTACCTTCGGGCACATTTGTATTCGCCAACGCTTGAACAAAAATAGCCTGAAGTGGCGGCCAAGCATTCGGATGATCCCACTGCTCCCCAGTACGTTTAAGTGAACTCGGAGTGCCTCCTTGATACTCGAAAACCTTCTGGTCGTACAACTTTTGAATTAACTTTTTAGCATCAAAAGTGTCATGTGTAGCCTCTACCCAAAGTGGTGCTAAATTCGACACGAAAAATTCTCTTCTATGCCGTTTTAAGTTCATGTCAAAGTCGTACCAAGTACCATCTTCTTCATTAAAAAGAACTTTATGAATAGCGTTCTTAAATTCGATTGATTTATGCAACCATTTTTGGGCTTTGTCCAGCGTTCCTAAAGTAGAGTACATAATACTAAGTAAATGACAACTCTTGTATAAGAAACTGTTTAAATCCGCAGGGATTGTTCGACCAGTGTCGATCGACGACAAATTACCATTATTGCCACCGTTAGAATCATAAAACCACCTGGAAGTGAAATCCCATCCACTTTCTGCTCCGCCTTTTAAATTTGTGTAGATTTTCTGTTTATCTTTTTCATTCCGTAACATCGAAGCAGTTTGAAAATCTTCTCTATAAGATTCTGGCCTTGGTCCTAATGATTCTGGATAATACCTGGCTAAATTATATTCCTCTCCTTGATAAATTATTCTCACCAGTCGATTGTTTAGCCAAAAAGTGACTTCTTGGTCGACGTATTGAATATTTGCTTTCAGCCAGTTTTTATCTCCTGTAGTTTTGTAATACTCGTAAACCATAGCAGCGAAAAGTGGTGGTTGTGATCTCTGTGTATAATAAACTCGTGCACCATTAGGAATAAATCCGTGATGCTTAATTAATGTTACAAAATTATCAAGCATTGCATGAACAGTTTTAGGCATATTGGAAATCAACAGTCCTTTCATGATCCAATAACTGTCCCAGTAGTAATTTTCCTTGAAACGGCCACCTGGGATAATAAAACCATTGGTTAAGGGAAGAAGAGAATGACGATGGATATTCTTCAAAGTCTCCTTGCTGATTTTTCGTCCAAGAGCGGGCCAAATATTTATTACGTCTTTGGCAAATGAGCGGATGTCTTCTGAGCAGATCTGTTGTAAAATCGGGGGATTTGAAGTGAAATCTTCCGGAGTCCATTTTTCTAATTCATTGGTTGATGCAAAGTTTTCACTGACGAATTTCGATACCTACATACATACATATATACATTATATAAAAAGTACATGATATAACATGTACCTCAATAATTTAACATCAATAAAAATATAAAGCTGTTGATAAAGTAAGATGCTAAAGGAATTTTAATCACCTCATGTTTGGAAGGGTGGCCATTACTTTCCTTCATGATAATTTCAAATTTTTGCAATATGTTAGCCTCATCATCCAACATATGCATATCCACAAATGTTTTAGAATCATTAAAAAGAGAAAACATTTGCACAGTATGCAAAAGGTCTCCTTGACAATAAATACGGCTTTCACAGGATGGCGGAATATTATTGCTCTTCAGGGTATATCCATATTTGTAAGTTTCAGGACGGCCATAACTCAAAACACTCAAACTGAACAGGAACAAACATACCGCAAATAGACGCATCGCTTTTGAATTTTATCTAAAATGGCAAAATGTGATGTTTTTTATCTATAAATATAACCCAATTAATGAAATTATATATATCGAATAGGCAATCAATAGTGGAGTCACCTATACGACGTATTGGAATAAACTAATTCCAATTTACAATCATGGTTGGGAATTTATAGCACTTTTTGTTCGTATAAAGTCGACTCACACTAATGTTCATGATGCGCAAAACTGCCATCGGCCGAAAAATATGTTAAACGAAACATGATAATGTATCCATTTATGACAAGTTTATTCCTCGCACATTATTATTGCTTCCTGACGAAATGTAGGTGCTCGTGTTTCGAGTTCAAGAGCGCGACTTTCGACAAGTCGCCGTTTTGGAATTTCTATTGGAATCTAGCTTATCAAGCGCACTAATTGAACCTGTTTATTAATATTATGCAGAATTAACTGACGAAAGAAAAGTAGTTCAACAATTGTTTAACTAGTCTCATGGTGGTCAATGGTGTTACGTTTGAGAGATAACGCGTATTAATATAATTAAAGTAACATGTTTTAATATAAGCAATGCAACCATTTGATAATTACAGAAATGATTATAATTTGCATTTGCGTATCAGTAGAATGCTGGTTCATTAATTAAGCCTATATAGATACACTGTTTGCTACATAAAATCGTTGATTAGTAAAACATAGACAATTTTAGTATAAAATAATTATTTTGAGTTATAAAATGTCCCAATTATGATTTAATTAAAGATGCAATTAATGTGTTAGAAACATTTCAAATGCAAATGAAAATAGAAAAGAAAAAATTCATTCATTAACAATATAGGAATATAAAAAATGCAAATTAAATTGGAAAAAATATTTTATTATATAACAATATTTAAAAAATGGGTATTTAAAAACAACTCAAATTTTTTTTAAATTTTAAAAATAATAGATATTACGATAATTCTGCGTAACATACTTTAATGTTATTGTTTTTCAATTGAGCAATAAAAAACACATGCATTTATGCATTTATAAAATATTTAAATGTAATCACATGTCATATATGTTATCTACAGACAAAAATTGTAATTTCTAGTACCTATATTGGAATTATGAGTAGTAAACAATACATAGTTTGAAATGCAGTGCGTCAGCTTTAAATACCAGACTTAACTTCTAAATTCCATTCTCCTTTATATCTTGTTAAAATGTACATTATATAAATGCATGCAATTTTTACTAATATACCTAAGCTACAGTCGTAGTGTCAAAATATTATCTAAATTTTAACGGCAACAGTAAATTAATTAATTGTTATTTTAATTGTGGAAGCTTCCAAAACCATGCTTTTTTACATAATATATAATTACTTATTGAATGGTATAATTTGTGAACATATATAAATAAAAACGCCAATATATAATAAGAATAAACAATTGCCAATGAAATAAGGAGATTATAATGTTTAAAATAGATTGTAAATATACAAAATGTAAACAACAATTACTTATCATAAGCGTTAAATGTGAACAAATATTCATTAGTAGAATAATTATGAAACGCCTTAGGACTTCACACGACAACCTATTAAAAGTCATTATAATGATATTAGTTATTTCAATGCATATAGCAAATAGTTCACGTAGCTTACAATATTACAGATCCAAGTTAGAAAAACAATTGAACTTTATTGTATAACATGCATTAGGTATGCCATTAAATTTTAATGGAATACTCGTGTCATATGATTGATTCATTAACATTCTCTTAGTATTTATTAAATTTCCAAACTTATATTCAATATAATTCATTCATGTGATTATGTAAACTTCAATTCACTCATAATATGAGTTATGCTCATTGTATACTTGTTTTATCTTTTATTATAATTATAATCCAACTTAAATCATGAGTAATGCAAAGCAACTGAGGTACATATTTTCTTTTTCGTAAGTCGCATAAATATTACAAAAGAATCAATATATATAAATGATTTAAAAGGAATTCCTTCATTTCTTGATCCAAAAACACATGGGAATAAAAAATAGACCAAGCTACTAAAAAAATTAACCAAGCACAGATAGTAATGGAAGACAGACAATAAAAATTGCATTACAGTGAATTGAAAGATTTTGCAAATATCTTAACTTTCTAAAATTTGATTTAGAGTAGCTTACCACTTATCTACAGAATTATGGTACAATTTACTAATGTTTGTATTGTTTTAAAATTAAATATTTTTTGAATTGGATCGTTCCGTAACGCTGACTATACCTGAACCACATAATTATATACAAGCAGAAGCAAAACTAAGTCAAAAAACTGGTTTTGGCCACCATATGCAAAATGCGATCAACACCTCACTTTTGGCTACTACTTTAAATAATTTTTCAGTTGATATTGAGGTTATTACAAAATGAGTCAACAAAAGAAAGGGCGTCATTGGTCGTTATGATTTCGAACCTGTAACTTCCAAATTTCTCGCTATGTCAAATTCAGTCGAACCACATACATCACAAGTGCCGACACTAAGTTTCGCTTCTGCTTGTATCTATTCTGTGCCTGAACCAACCATATTTATGAATATATAGAAATTTAAACTTTTGGTTTTTTTGAAATCAAATATTGTTTTATTTCTCTTATTAAATATAGAACAAAACCTTGTTTAAATCTAAATAACTTGCAAAAGAAAGCTTTCATAACACTTCTGCCATCATTGAATTAAGAAGAATCAAAAAATTGTAATAATTACTGATAATAACAATGCCATTAAAACTTAACGTCACCTTTTGAGGTGCAGTTTATTTTAACATGGTTTTGTCAAATTTTAACCATAAAACTTTAAAATTATTATGAAAATAGTAGTATCATGGATAAAGTACTACTAGATGCGTAACTGTATGTAAAATAGCGTTACGGTTTAAGTGGGTCAAAATTTATGAGAAAGGTGTCGTTAGTAGTCCCCGAATTATCATGGAACAGATTCAAAGTGAGGGTTGGCAACGTCAAATCATTCCCCACCAGAGGTCCAAACGATTCTATTGACTCAAATTTGAATTTTTTTGTCATGTTGATTGTTGTGACAATAAATTGTGATTAGATACTAGAATCGACCTCTGATGGAGAATGATTTAACGTTGCCGACCCTCATTTTGAATCTGTTCCATGATCACACGGAGACTACTAACGACACCTTTCTCATAGATTTTGACCCACTTAAACCGTAACGCTATTTTACATACA
>JASKGN010018184.1:0-11016 GCA_030556245.1 Falagria sp. GC000072 | reverse complement strand
TATCTTCTTCTAGTTTGTAATTGTCGACAGTTTCCAAACGCGATATATTTATCATTTTCACTGTCAATCACTTCGCATCAACGAAATGTAAATATTTAATCAACAGATTTCCTTCCTTGCTATGTTTCCCCAAGTAAATTCAACAATAACAACTCGAAATTGAGCTGCGAGCGAATTGGGATTCGTTCGTTTATTCTCGTTTCGTTTTAGTAATCGTCGTTGTTAATTAAAATTTTAATTTATTCGATTTGGATGTGTACAAATGCGTAGTACTGTTGATGGACGCGACATTCAATTTCGAAAATACACAAATTTCATGTTTGTTCAATCTAAAAATTAATGATTGATGCTTTTCAAATTTCAGGTGTTAAATTTTAATTTCTATTGTTAGTTTCTTCAAGTTGTTTCTATAGTAAATGGTATTACCGAGTTAAGAGTTAGTTCTGCCTACGCACTAATATAATTTAATTCGATTCAAAATGGACGAACGCAAAGTTGCGCTCTGTTTGTCCGGAATCCAGTAATTCAGGTCGGACGAGAGTTTGTTGTTTCATGATAAAATCGCAAATTGAGATTTTGATAATTGAATTATCAAAGATGTACATACAATGTCACATTTATGTATTATGTAATGTTTGAATAAGAAAAGTTAATTGGAATTGTATGTTTCAGCCAATTTCAGAATGGACGTCAACGAATGTTATCGAATGGATGGCCTCCTTGAATCTTTACACATACTCGGATGTCTTCAAATGTAAAAATATTAAAGGCACGGATTTGTTATATCTAGACAAGGAGAAGTTAATGGTATGTAATTATATAATTTCGATATCATTTGTTTTATTTATATTTCGTATTTGTGTATGTGTGTGTGTACGAAATGCGTTGAAATTTGTTCCTATTGCTTTTACAATAACACAAGTTACATTCAACCTGGTGTTAAAAATATCCTTGTTTGCTTTGCTAGTAATCTTCAATAAACAGATAAAAGTAATTGCTGTATTAAAAATATCTAGGTTATATAATAGAACTTCTATTAAGAGATATATAAGATATATTGCTCTATGATAATAATAGTATCATTACATGTTATCTAAATTCGAGTTGGTTTTTGTTTTAATTTAATTTTTTTTTTCTCATTTCAATTTAATTTTTTATCATTTCAATTTTATAAGAAATTGAAGAGTTTAAATACATATTTTATTATTTATTGATTTTTTTTATAGAATATGGGAATTAAAGAAGAATTTCATCAAAAAACAATATTAAATTGTGTCAACGAGTTGGTGCATGCGAAATCCGAAGATGGTGACGATTTGCTTGATACCAGTCCCGGCGAGGAATTTAATTATCATAATATGGCTCCGCAAAGTTTCAGTTCGTTGGAGAAATGCACAAAATGCAACAAGTATCTCAGAGGTTTATTGCATCAAGGAGTCTCGTGTCAAGGTAACTACTTTTAACTTCTTTACTCTGCAAATTAAAATAATAAATTATTCATTATTTGCATTTATTTCATTATGCTCTATAATATATGCAACCAAATATACACTAGCTTTTGTTTTTGTAAAAATATCTGCTTTAAGTAAAATAGAAATAAGCTGTTTTCATGGTTTTAATTAACTTAATTAACTTTTCAAATAATTATAAAACTATTTGCTATTATGAATAGGTATATAAATTACCTTTCATTATTGTTGCTCGCATTTAATCGTTATATTTATTGCTTTAAAATTGCTAGTTGGAATATTTTCGTTAGTTAGCTACGTTTAATTACTAAAAGTGTTAATGAAAGCAATGACTCATTCGAGAATAATAAGGTTAACTAAATTTTAAGAGTTCATACATATTGTACACATTGATTTTTATTATGTGTTAATATGTATTGCGAAATGAATCGAGCATTAAATCAAATGAATATTTTATTTGCATAATATGCTGCTATGCACTTCTATTCCATATCATCGTCATTCATTTATTTTAAGAAATTATTGGTTTTTTTAAAACTGTCATTTTTATTCAAATGCTGCAATTGTTTATAATTCTACCAAAAGCAGGAAATGATTGTTTGAAATGAGCTAAGCCAATAATATAGGAAATTTCGTGGTTGAAAATTATTTCAATGATAAATGAAATCAAGTAAATCACTTAAATCATTTGCATTCGTGACTGCGCACAATTCATTTAAATATAAACTGCAACGAAAGAAAGAAAAGTACAAGTACACTCATTTCCATTATGTATAAGCACATGTGGCAATATTTTTCTTTGGTTTCTTCTCCTACATCTTTAAATATTTCAAGTAATAAAACCTGTCGTAAGGTTGCAGAATTTACGCAAGAAATTAACATGCTAATAACTATTTGTTTTATTTTTAGATTGTGGTATCGTTGCGCATCGCACATGTGCGAAAGTTGGCATTTCGTCACCCTGCAAAACGACGGCAAATAAGAAACACGTCGGATTTTTCGGTCAAAGTCTTTGTGCTAATTTCGATCCTTCGGAAACACCGGCGCCTCCGATTGTAAGTAAAATTTGAATTCCATTAAAATCTAAGCACAAATCTAATTTGTCTACTAGTGTAGAATAATATTACTATAATCATCTTTCTTATGTAATTCATAATCTCTTCCAGTTGATGAAATTAATCCAAGAACTGGAAACCGTGGCCAAATCGAACACGAGTTTAGAACTGTACAATTTATATGTTGCGTCAGCGCCCAGCGAACAAGTCTACGAACTAAAGCGGAAATTGAATGAGTCGATTACTAGCGTTGATCTTGCGGAATATTCGCCGTTCTGCATTGCGAACGTGATCAAAATGTTTTTACGTGAATTGCCTGATCCCGTCATTCCTGTGCAATGGTACGACAGGTTCTTAGATGCAGCGAGTAAGTATTCCATTCTATTCGCTTTTTTTTCTTCTTATTTTTCATTAACAGTAGCAACAGAACTGAGCAGAACAACACGAGGTCCAAATAAAAGTATTTTTGTTCTTGGAGAATTAGTCCCAACCAAGCGTTAAGTACTTCACTCACTCCTTTATAATAAGACCAGGGACAATTATTCGACTTGGTTTTTGCTGTGCTGTACATAGAATAATGTTGTTCTGCTGGTGTACATCCACTGTTGCTCTAGTTAGTTCGCTCGCAACCTCTTGAATTTAGGTTTACGTTGTTTATTTGTCAAACTTTTGTCGTAGAAACGCGCGTTAATGATCATTGCATTTCGCAATTAAACGCGCTCGTCCAGGAAATACCCAAACATCATCGTAGCACCTTGGAGTTTGTGATGTCGCATTTGTGTCGGATGTGCCAAATGGAGCATTCTCGAGGGAACAAGAGTCCACCTAATGTGCTAGTACAAGTTATGTGCCATTTACTTTTACGTCCACCATGGGAACTCATAATGTGAGTACATCATTAACTTTTTACATATAACAATGATGTTTTGTTAATAAAAGTCAAGTTTCTTTCTAAGAAACAAAACAAAATCAATTATGTCAAAACTTAATTGAAACTTTTTTTTTGTTCTTCTTGGATTTTTTTCAGTCAAGTCGTATACAATACGCAATTACACAATCGCATAGTGGAGTTCCTCCTTTTACATCATAACTGGGGTGAATCTTTACCAGAATTTGCCGCAGCACCTGCAATCCCACCAAGAAAAGTTTCTCGCGCTGGAAGTTCACATCTTTGTATGGATAGAGAAAAACCTTTGCCTTCTATGCTTCTGCAAGATGCAGAATGGTATTGGGGAGATATCACACGAGAAGAAGTCAACGAGAAACTCAACGATACCAGAGATGGCACCTTTTTAGTTAGAGATGCTTCCAATAAATCTGGAGAGTACACACTTACATTGCGCAAAGGCGGGGCTAATAAACTTATAAAAATTTGCCATCAGAATGGCAAATATGGCTTTACGCAACCTTACCTTTACAATTCAGTTGTGGATCTCATTAATCACTTTCGAAAAGTCTCACTTTCTCAATACAATGCTTCGTTGGACATCAAACTATTGTATCCTGTCTCTAAACTGAATCGAGAAGAGGAGATGATGAATGAGAATGTGGACAAAATGAAACAGTCCTTTCTCGATATTTGTACAAAACTTGCTGATAAGAATAACATGTTAGAAGTGCTGAAGAATGATTTCAATAAGAGCAACCAACAAGTTCAAATCAAGAAGCAATCGTTGGAAGCGCTCAAAGAGTTGGTTAAAGTCTTCCATGATCATACAACTTTACATGAGAGTTTCCAAAAGGAAGCGCAACCTCATGAGAAGGAGGGTATCATGAATAATGCCAAGATTCTTCAAGCGAGGCTCACTGCAATGGCTGAAAGTTGCGAACAATTGGAAAAAATTGTGCAACAAGGGGAAGCTTTTAATAGGGCGTTGGAAAGGGAGATTACTACTTTGAAACCTGATATATTTAATCTACACAAGGAGAGGGATAAGTATCAAAAGTAAGTTTTTTTTTTTTTAATTTTTATAATTTAGGTTATTAATAATTCCAAAAATTTTGGCTCCCGGCCCGTTAAATTTTTTCTACGACCAAGAAACGCTACCTATAAAATATGAATTAAAATGTAATCTTTTCTAGATGGCTTATCCAAAAAGGAGTAAAACCCGACGACACAGATTGTAACATGTTTGACGATAGCGATAATCTCCCTCATAACGATGAATCAACGTGGTTGAAATTGTCGTGCGATCGATTGAAAGCTGAAGAAGTCCTCGCTGGAAAGCCGAATGGCACCTTCCTGATACGCAAATCAAGTACAAATCAATACGCGTTATCGATAGCGTGTAATGGAACAGTTAACCATTGCATAATTATCGAAACACCTCGAGGCCTTGGTTTCGCCGAACCTTACAATATTTATGGCTCGCTTAAAGAGCTGGTCCTCCATTATGCTAAGAGCTCATTGGAAATCCACAACGATTCTCTCAACACAACACTTGCTTATCCCATTTACAACATTTAATGTTTTGTGCTATAAACTGCAAACAAATTTTAAAATTAACAACAGAAGGTTTAAAGGACAGGAGGTAATAAATATTAAATTCTGATCATGAGTGAGAAACAAAATGGATATATATAATATAAGAAATATATATATATAAGGAAAAAGTGCTTAAACCCATGTGATGTGATAAAAAAACAAATGAACACTAAAATATTATATATTATATATAAAATTAAATCATACAATTTAATACTATTAACAAATCGATGTGGTCTCTTAAAAAAAAACGATGAAAATCATGTTATGCATAAACATATATAAAGGATTTATATGATTGATGAAAAAATTTGACAAGAAAATTATAATCGATGAGATTTTTTGTTATATTTATGTACAACTCGTGAACTTATATCATGGTTAAAATTATGTTTACTTTACGATTAGTAGGATCTAAACAAAAACTTTTTTAAAAATCATTCATTACTCGAACACCATGTGTTAAAATGACTGTGATAGTGTACTAAAGAAGAAAGGCAAGGACAGTCGCATCTCAAGAGGATGAAAGGGAAATGAAACAAATGTCTTCATGTCATTTCTAATGTTATATCTCTACGTTTTGTGCACTACTTTTTTATGCTAGGTTATTAATTTAAAACAAGTAAATTCGTCATTTGACAATATTAATTCATATTTTTGATAATGTGTATGATGGAAACTACAGGGGGGATGTAAATCAAAAACTTCAATTATTCACGGCTCGGCTAATATCAAAAAATACTCCATTTTACTAAAACTTTATTATTAATAATAAAATATAAACTTTTCTTCGGGTCAAAATTTAAATAAAACAATGCTTTCATAATTCTGGTATTCATAAATATTTTACACTTACATTTCTTGAGAAATTATTGTTACGTTTTAAAAATTTGTATTAATTTCGTTTTTTTTTTTCTACTTCAAAATTATGCCGAGTCGTATAAAATCGCACAATTTATATAAGAAATGTCCCCCCAAAATGAATTTACTAACATTCAAAACGAAACCTTTTATATATTGTTTTCTTTTTGTAATTATTCATCCATTGTACATTGAAAATCATAGTAACCCTTCTCTCTTGTAAAAGAAACAATCATAAACGAAATCATTAAAATGATTTACATGAAAAAGGAAGAAAATCAAAAAAAAAAAATACAAATCATGCTTTCATTAATGATTATATATTTCATGCTTTTACACAATATGCGTAAAAGACAACTAATTCCATTCATGAAACGAATTTTTTTCAATTTTATGGAAAATGAAAATACACTTTGTAAAATTAAAGTAAGTCGTCGTTCTTGCTGCGTATGAATTTCTTCATTATTATTTGTATTATTATATAATAAAGATGATATTTATATGAAAATGAATTATTAGTTGTTTGTTTTTTAACAGAGCTTTTTATTAATAAAGTATAAAACTATTACAAAAATCTTATGCTATGAATTATTCGAATACCTATTTTTAGTTTTTCTTAGGAAAGTTTAAACCGAAGTCTTTAAACTAAAGCATATGCTGCATAATTTGCTACTCCGCATCGGTTTTTATTTTTCTTCAGCCTCATGTATCCATTTTCTCCCCAATGACTACCCCACCAATTTTTTAATATCCATGCATCTTTTGTGTAACCGACTAGTAACATTGCATGGTTTACTGTGTTCGATGAACATGCTTCATCATCATAGATGCCTTTACTGCAAACATATTTTGAATTTTAACATTTATTATTCATTAAGTTGAACCAAGTTGAACGAAAAATTTATTTTAGTAATTCAGACATTGGTGCAATTTGGGTTGCATATAAGAACATCTAAGCATTTTATGCGCATAGCGCAGGCGCATATATCTCAGCAACAAATCAGATGTTTGACGATAGCAATTGTTTTATATTAAAACTTATTAGAAAAATTGAAAAAAGATAAAGTTAAATAGTTTATCAATTTAAAATTAACTAATATAAGTGGAGTGCAACAAATAATGGAACAATCAACAAGAATTACATTACTACTACACTTAAGTAGTTTCTTTACCAAGGTAATTTTTGTTTATATAATTTAGCAAATTTATCTGTACTTACTGATATAATTGAAATGTCCTTGGTGCTGCATTAATACTAGCAGCAATAGGACCAATTTTTGCAAGTGCAATTTCCAAAGCTTTTTCATCCCTCGCAGGTAAAATTGCCCAAGAACTAACATTTACCATTGCCTTAGAATTATCATATTCACATTTCTTTTGCTGCACAAAATTAAAAGTTTCCAATTAATTCTTATTTTTATAGTTTTAGTTCTTGACATTCAATTGTTTTTGTTTTGAATCTACTTACTTTAGCAACATAGGGATAATCAGTGTAAGCCATAAGCCCACCAGTTTTATCTAAATATTTCAACGTGTTTCTTAATGAGCCACCCCCACAACCATAATTTCCAGTAGATACACTACAATCAACAATTTGTTGTTCGCTAAGTGGCACTAACTTATTAGTTTGTTTGAAAATCTGAGCTTGTATAACAGTTGCTATAGAAAAAGCATAACACGAACCACAATCTTTCTGATTATAAATTGGAGTTTTAAATCCTTTCTTCCTCCAGTCTAATTCTTCAGGAATATTATGAATGTAATGATAAAAATCCCCAACTATTTCTGGATCTGGTGCTTTTCGATGATTACTGTGTGTTAGTTTCACCATTTTTTGAAGATAAACTTGTGGTGGCTAAAATTTCAAAACTTAATTAAAATCAACAAATTCAAAAAATTAAATTCAAAAAATAGAATTCAAAAAATTAAAATCAAAATGGCGAAGGAAAACTTACCAAATCACTTAAATGATTATCTTTGATATAAAAGCTATGTATACCATCATCAGCTTCTTTATTATGTTTGGCAATCTTTTTTAAATTATCTTGCCAAGCTTCTTTTCGACTATCATCATGATCACCATTATAAGTTTTATTAAATCTTTCCTGAAAGAATAAGAAAATGTAAATCGGGAAGTATAGGATAAAATTCAAGTTGAAGTTTTTAAAAGTGTTACCTTGAATTCACTCCACATATCATTCATATCCAACACATCGAAATAAACATCATAACAACGCGCAATGTGGAGAATCGTTAGTGCCGCAAATAGCCCGGCGGCATTTTGAAAAACTTGGAAACGCGCCATCTTACTTTGCGTCGTTTTTGCGATGTGCACGTCACTAATACCGCGATACAAATATAATTAGCATTAATTAATTTTTGTGCTTTGGCGTTTATTTTGTTGGGTAAACATTTATTTGTGTAGGTTCAGCATTAATTCTTTCTTTTCTTTTTTCTTTTCTTTTTCATGTCATCATCGGTTTTAAATATTTAAAAAATTGCTTTAGTTGACTTTAATTAATTAATTAATTAATTGATTGATTAAAGTATAAGGGAAAGGGAATTTTATAAAAATTATTGAATCATAAGATTTGTAAATCAAGGGTCAATTAATTTACATTTGAAAAGAATTAAAAGTCATAAGATAAATTTTTGTTATTAAATAATTGATAAAATCTCACGTTTCCGGAAACACTTGTGACAAACGTGAGAATGTAATGCGCATCGCGTGAATTTTCTATATTGTGTACTTGTGATCTCAATTCCTCCTTCCATTATTATGAATCAATCAGTAACAAATTTTAATTTACTAACACATACCTATAATATTCATTATATTTCATTATGCGCATGCGCATATTATGAATGAGTTAACGCGCGTAATGCTGATCAATTTGAAAACATAAAGTTAAGTTAACTTAAGCTTTAAAAGCATACACAACACGAGTAGTTGCGAGTTGTGGCGATTATAATTATTATTACTTATACATAATAGTGTAGTAGCCACAGACAGGCGCGAAATGCACAAAAGTTTTATTTTGACAGTTCGTTCGCGGACTCCTGTAGCACGAGTCGTCGATGCCGGTGTTTTAACAAACGCGTGGTGATGTTAAACGAAATATTGTTAAGAATAATTAAAAACTAAGATATTCGATTATGTTTATTGTGCTATAACAATAAATAGTTTCTAAACAATTAAAAGTTGTGAAAATGAACATGGCCGAATCCGGTGTGGATTTAAATTTTGACATTGAACTCCAAGATCTTCAGGAACTGATAGATTTTGAGGAGTTTCTAGGAACGCCGAGAAATCAAGAGTTTTACGAGTTGAAATCCAAAACTATGTCTAACGAAAGGTAAAATTTAAATTTAAGAGTTTTGAGAAGAGATTTTTGTAATTTGGCAACATTGGCAATATTTGTCTTGGGTTTTATTTATACCTGGACACTGGGCAAAGTGTAAACAACTTGTTTTTATTTTATGCAATGTGTTAAGATGATTTAAGTAATAAAACAAGTTGTTAGTTGGGATTTGTATGTTGTAGTAGTAAGTTGTACATAATGCGATACACCGGTAGCATCTTTTTCATTAGCTTTCTGTCATTTCTGTCTCTCATTTGTTTTTCTCTCGGTCTGTTTCTTTGCAATCTGATTTAATCGAGAGGACTGAACAGTTCAAGGATAATTGTTGGAGCAATTTTTACCAGTATGCACCAGAAAAGTTATTAAGTGTTATTGTCATCAGTTAATGAGACTTCTAGGAGGTTTAAATGTTTTCAATTTCTATTGATGTTTGTGTTTGTAATCGTTATAGATTATTAGGATTCAAAACATTCTGGGAATAAATTTTGATAGGAAAAAATTTTAAATAAATTTCTTAAAGGAAATTTTAGTAAGTTGGAAATTCTGGGAAATTTATGCTGTCAAACTGATTTCAAATTTTCAGTCCATCCGTATATAATTTGAAATCCGCCTAGTTGCCAAATGTCTTCTCAAGATAGCGCTCGGAACGACATCTACTTTACACCTATTGAGCTGTCACTTTTTCTCGTTATTCCATTTTTTCTAAATTGTTGTAGCAATAATTTTGTTCTTTTAAAATTTATCTTAGTTTCATTATCTAATCTTTTCTCTAATTAATATTCAATAATTTTTGATAAATTAAATAAATTGCTATTTCTTTGTCGAAGATAAACTAATGTATCGTATCAATTTGCGGCGTGAGGAATGTAAATTTTGTTGGTTGGCCCAATGCCCAGAAACGTTCGATGTAGGTAGTTATGTTGTCGCTGATTTTTCTGCGCCAAATTTCCTCGCGGCGTTTGTTTTTATTAGAATTGCATCGAACGAATGTCTAGTTCAACTGTGAACTATAAAGTCGTTTTGGTTCCTCCATAAAATCAAGTTTAATATGCTGCAGATTTGAAATGGACTGCTTTATGCCAAAAATTTTATTTATTATGTTTTAAAATGTATTAAAATTTAGATTTTATTTTATTGGTTTAAAGGCAATAAAAATAACAATTTTTGTAGTTTATTAAGAGGAAAAACTTCTAATATAAATGTTTTGGATATACTGCTTTAATTGCATAGTTGTGAAATTGTAACATTTTTTTTTGCATAAAGCAAAAAGTATTTATGATTAATAATAATAATAGAGAATGTATCATCCTAAACTAATGCAGATGAAACTTTATATTTATGGTATTCACAATTTGCAACAAATTGACGAATAATATAATCGGAGGTTTTGTTTTTCTGTGCCAGGAAGTTCCATTCCTAATCGGTGCATTGTCACTCACACTTTCAACGTATTATCATTATTATTAAATTATTATGGCACTTCGAAATTTATTTATTTATTTATTCATTTGCATTAATTCTGTGCAAAATTTATTGTGTTTACATCATTTGTATAATTAACTAATAATTAGTAATTCAAGCAATTTATTGTCATAAAGAAATTTCCCATTGTAATTATCTATAAAATTATCTTAATTTTTATGCATTGTAATCGAAAGCATTATTGTCATCATCAAATTTAATAATAATTACCGATTATTTTATAGATATTTCAATTTAAATTATTATCTTTTTATTATTCATTGCATTTGTCAATTTAATTTCCAAAAATCTTAAAGAAATCA
>JASKGN010018157.1:0-14047 GCA_030556245.1 Falagria sp. GC000072 | reverse complement strand
GGAAAATCAGCTTGCGGAAGTTGCTTCATTTATTTTAAAAATTCTGATTTAATTTTAATTCTATTTGCTATTGCGCATGTGTTCTGCTCATGACAAATATTGTATTTTGACACTTTGAAGTATGCCCCTTTTTCTTAATACATCCTAACAAATTCCAATTAAGAAAACCTTCTTTGAAAAACGTCGTGGAGTCGTCATTAGTAAAAATGCGCAAATTGGCATCCCGCAAATTAAATTTTTTTTGCAGTGATTTCAAAACATCTGTTTCACGTATTGGTATTGGTTCTTACACAATACACTCCGAGAAAAGTCGTGCAGACGTGATAATGACATATGCTTTGGTAAATTGAAGAAAACCACAGGGGAACTTGCGCAACGAACGGGATGGTTGCAGTCGGGGGTATGTACCACCAGATTTACTTCAGTGTTTGCTGCGAGTGAAAGCATGAACTATGTACGAGTATATCGACAATGCATAATCGTTGCGTTTAAAATGCGCCCTCCGCTGTGTATTGCGGTGGTGTTTACAGCCATTGTTTAGTTTTGCTTTGCGCAGAATGTGAAGTGCAGACTAGAATGATGTTCACGTTCACGAAAAGGAAATTCGTGAGTTAGGGGCTCACTTTAATATCAACACATTTTCATTTCGCGTATTTATTCTTTGCGCATGATTAAAAATTCTTTCTATTTCTTTTGTTTCAAAACATAACCTAGAATATTTTAATTATGTCACTTGTCAAATCTCAAATTGACAGTTAATTGAATCATTTGAGGTTATGTTATAAAAATAAATAGTGGTTTGCAGCGGAAATATTAATAGAAAAATGATTACCTCGACGATTGGTAATTTGCAGCAGGATTTGTCATCGACAGGGATGATAATGACAGATGACGATGCGAGGGTTTACGACGTGCATTCATACAGAAATCACATATTAGCAGGCTAATAATTTGCGGTCGGATTGTACGCGAACCCGTCGCTTCGCTTGTATTCAATTGACACGATGTTATTGTGTAAGTGCGGGAGTTTCGTCGCCATTCCTCCCGAATCAAATAGATTGGAAATGTACGATTGGGGTTGAAAGCTCAAGTGACGGGAGAATCGAAATACCAATGCTATAATTGTCGTCCAATTCGATTGATTTAAAAATCTCTAGGTTATAGATTTCTGAATCTATTGTTACTTTGAAATTCTAAAATTTCTGGGGAAAAAAGGCGGGAAAAAAAGACGGAAAAAAACGACGGGAAAAAAAGACGGGAAAAAAAGACGGGAAAAAAGTAAATTTAGTCTACTTTAACCTCAAAATATTGACCTTTCAATAACCTCCAACCAAATTGAAACTTTTAGGTTAAGTTTAGAAGAAACAGAGATATCTTATCGATATTTAAGACATGCGGATTAAGAAACCTTTAAAAAGATGCAAAGAATACATCCGATCAGAAGCAGATGACTCTGACAGGCGCTAATTGTCTGTGATTAGGCGTGCCGCAATAGTAAAAGCGACATCAGCCCCCTTAGAAGTCGTGATGTCCTATTAACCGATCATGTGCCCTCGTGAACAGACGCTTTTCAAATATATCCGGATCGCATCAACACATCCCTCGTTTACAGTAAAGCATCACACCCTAAGCAAGTCCAGCTTTAGACCCAAGTGAATAATAGGCTTTGTCAGTTATTATAGCCGTATTAAACGGGGGCGTGACAACATCACATCGCTAGCTGTTTGCAATCTGCTAATCCTCGCAACCCCTCGATAAATCTGCCCCCACCACTCGAATGTCCTTGTTGTCGACACACTCGAAAATGATGAACGTCTTGTTTGCAGATCCGCGACGACAGCTTCGAGATGGCATCGAGCACCACCACGAGTTTGTCATCCCCAGGTTCGAAAACCTTGAATTTCTCCATCGCGAAGATCATGGAACCCGATGCGAAAGTGAAACGGTCGCCACCGACCATCCCCAAATTAGGTTTGGGCATGGGTTATCATCAAAGCCACCTCGAATCGGCATTTAAAAAATACGTCCCGTCAGTTTTGCGTTCTCCCGATTTCCTCCAATATCCATTGGTGTATTATCCTAGCCAGCTGATGTGCGTTGCCACAACTTCAGTCTCGGTATACAGCGTTTCCCCTGAGGAACCGCTTTCAGTATCAACATCGGGAAGTGGTCCTGCGGGATTATCTGCCGTCGGTCGCCAGCCCGCCGCCGCCTCGACGGAGACAAAGCCATCTCACATCGATCCGAAACCTACAACTGATGGTGGAACGTCGACACCGCCCAACAACTCCTCCAATTCGAACAATGCGAAACAAGCGAAGAGTTTCGAATGCGGCGAATGCGGGAAAGTCTTCAATGCGCATTACAATCTCACGAGACACATGCCGGTTCATACTGGTGCAAGACCTTTCGTCTGTAAGATCTGTGGAAAAGGATTCCGCCAAGCTTCCACATTATGTCGACATAAAATCATCCACACTTCCGAGAAACCTCACAAATGTCATATTTGCGGGAAGGCATTCAATCGTTCGTCGACGTTGAACACTCATGCGCGGATCCATGCTGGTTACAAACCTTTCGTGTGCGAATATTGCGGCAAGGGATTCCATCAGAAAGGGAATTATAAGAATCACAAGCTCACTCATAGCGGAGAAAAGGCGTATAAATGTACGGTGTGTTCGAAGGCATTTCATCAGATTTATAATCTCACTTTTCACATGCATACGCATAATGATAAGAAGCCATTCACTTGTCAAGTTTGCGGAAAAGGATTCTGTCGGAATTTCGATCTGAAGAAACATATGAGGAAACTACACGAAAGTGCCAATGAGCATCATATTAATAGTGACAGAGATTTTATTAGCACGGGCTTAAGTTATCATCAACGAGATCGTGAATCGTTGCATTTTATCAGTCCGTTTTTATTACCCCCAGCTGCTTCTTCCAGACCGCCGGTTTCTATTTATTCTAATGGAAAGATGTTATGACCGGTAATTCCTTATTAATTTTAACTTTTGTTTTATTACGCTGTGTATATCCGAATACTCAAGTATTCATAAAATAATAAGTGTCATATAATTTAAATCGATGGCTGCTTTGTCAATCTGTGTTATTATATATTATACGGAGTCTTTGTAATATAACCTAATCTATTATAAATTTTGCGATGTTGCCAAGTCACAATAAAAATTTCATAAGTCGCCATTTTTAATTTTAGTCAATTATGAAGACTCTGTATACTTATCTATATCTCGAATGTCAATCGAGGATGTAAAAAGTCTTAACGTGCAATATCTATAACTATTATAATTATAAAAATTATTATTATTAACTAATCTCTGTACAAATAACAAATTTATAAATATAATTATTATCTACGTATGATAACTACACTGTACACTTGTCCTTCATAATTCTTTTATTTGTTTTAAGCTGTATTATTATGATCTCAAAATTATTAATTGTTTTTATGGTGAATTCAATTGCTAAGACATCATAAAATTAACTAAAACAAATGACATATGTATTATATTCGAATATTATTATTATTATTAGTTAAATAAATGTTATTTGCTATATAAATAAAGTTTTTTAATTTTTATTGCAGGTTACAATTGAAAATTGTTTTTTGGCTTGAATTAAAATTCAATGTTGATTTAAGCCTTTGTGAACTGAAAATTCTTAATTACAAAGAAATTTAAACCTCTGCGAAACAAAAATTTACTACAAAACCAAATCTATTGGTGTCGAAACCAATTTTGATATTCATCCTTCGTAACCACTAAATCTAAATCAAAATTAAGTACTACCAGTTAATTATTACAGCTGTAATCTTTTGAAAAGATATTTTTTATTGTAAACCTTTCTTTTCTTTTTAACTGAATCAAAAATCTAAACATATGTTCCACATCCCAGTTTTTTTTTTCAATGAACAGTGCAAAGAGATAAACGTAAGTATAAGCTTGAACCCGAGTTTGGTTGTTCACCCTGTGGGATAAGACTTCCTTCGACCACGAGTGAGTGGTCATCGACAAAAAGCAAAAGCAACGCAAGAATGTAACTACAAACGACGTAATAGATAATAGGTCTAAATAGCACTAAGCAGATTAGACGTTTGGGCCGTTTGATCTTACCTCTCTTCCGCGGTTTGGGGCAGGATGCGTGAATTTGCTGCCTTTAACATTTGCACAAGTACCAACACTAACACTACATAATATAACTTGTTACTTATATCAACTAGGTAAACAAACACGTAAACATGTTCTGGGTTATTGTATTTGTATGTATTCATGAAATATTGTATAGGTAAATGTACAAATATGAATGGAGTGTATTTCTGAATACATGGAGATATTTAGGCAGTTAAAGTTTAGTTAGGTAAATAATATAATAGAAATGTATGCGGAAGCTGTAAGCACTCGAGTGTAAGCAATTTGCGGTCAGCACAAAGAAAAAATTGAATAACTCCCAAGTTATTTAAAATTCAATGAATCTGGAAATTGTTGGCTAGTATCCGAAAGGGAAACGAAACGAGTGAATTTGGACAATGATGTTGTAAGTATTGCCTCATTGCATAATTGTACAAATTGGAAATATGAAATGGACAAGTAAATGGTAAGTAAAGGTAAAGGTACTAGTCTACAAGAAATTTAAGTTACTTAATGAATAATAATTATAATTTTACCTTCCATCAAAATTCCAATTTTCCCCATCCCAATCTACCTTCCTCCAAAGCTGGGAAAACCAAACAGTCATCCCATTATAACGCACACTCCCAAACACAATGCAAGTAGAGAGCATTAGCCATGGTCCAACAAATTCCAGACTTGAACGCTTGTTCCATGCCGAAGGTCTTGCGTATTACAAGTACCTAAGAGTCCAAAGATCTAAACCTGCCGGGGTAGTGAACATTTGTTGCTTGTTGAAGGCATCCATCCATCCCTTAGGGAACGCTCAATCATCTTCAACCTTCATCTTAAACCCACAATCGTTTGTTGTATTATTCCTTCATTCACTTACTTACTTATTTACTCTACTTCTAAGTTGTGTTGTATCTTTTGGTCTGAACTTCCGGCCAGTTGCAAGATTTTATTACGTCACTTCTGATCTTCTAATCGACTATAAAAAAATCTTCTTTTATGGATGTTTTTTATAGAAGGAGAAGAAAACAAATAGCTACTTAAGAAGTAAATAGAGGTATTAGTTTTTTAGACCTAAATAAATTTGCCATGATGCGAAAAAAGAGAACAAAAATTCGAAGCTTTAAGTAAGACGATTAAGTTTCTTGTTATCTATCTGTTTATATGTTGCATTTATTGTTATTGAGTTATTCCAAACTATGATTTTCAGTTTTTCTTTCAAAATAAAGTTGTAATGTGTACCGGGTATGAATTATAACATGGCAGTCACGTGACTAAAATTCTGTAACTAAATTAGAACAAAAAGTTACTAGTTGTCAATTTTGGAGATTATTACCATTTCATTCAAGAAAAAAAAAACTACAACACAATCAAATATAAAGATTTACAGATTTACTACAAGTTTTAAGTGTAAAACATGACCAAAAAGATTTTACATTTAACTATACATATATCTACAATCTACTTACTTACTACCTTTAAGTAGTTACTTAAGTAGAATTGTAGAGGTGTTGGAGCAGTTGCAAAAGCTGAAAAGCTTTAATACATAAAAGAAATTGTAAGATTGAGGTGTTTATTACCTCATCATCCGACCATCCGCATCCGTCGGTCTTCTTATTGAGCTGATTTAACAGGATTACATCATAATTGCAAACCGACTACAAATAGGCGGTAGCTTTGCAATTTTCAAGTTACACCCGCCTCACTATTGACCATTGAATTGTATTCACATATTCAGAATGAGAGAGTCCCGACTCTATTATTGTGGTTTTACTAGGTGAATTCTCAATGAAGGAGTCATCGATCCGGAAAATTTGCTTTCAAGTTTTCCGATTTATATGCTTTATTCTTATTTATTTGTGTATTATACAATATCTTACTTTAAATCTTTCTTTTTTATATGAGATAATTATTAATTGATTTTTATTTCTTCTCTTTTTTTCCAGTTTTTATTATATGGCGCGAAAACTTTGAAATTCAAATAATGTCATACTTCGTTTCCGGCAGATGGCGAGGCTGTTCGTATTCCGCTACAATTAAAATGTTTGTGTTATCGGTATCACTGATATCTATAGAAGTTATTGTATATTCTGTCAAAATTTGAGCACAAAAGCTACAGAACTCTTCGAGATTTTAAAACTTTAAAAATTGTACAAACAAATACATTGTAAATAAAGTAAATTTCAGTTAATTAAACAAGTCGGTAATATAGTTAACTGTAATAAAAAATGTATATAATATATTCTTATTGTGACCCTATAGCCAACTAGTAAAAGGGTAAGAAATTAATTGGGTTGAATTGGGCATTCTGAATTCTCCCTCTTGATATTCCAGTCGGACACCTTTTGTATACTAACATGGAATGAGTCTGTTAACGACACGAATCAGGATCGCCACGATAGCAATCCGTTTATGAGTTCCGCTCGTTCCATTTGGGCAAACGCAGCAAATCCTTTCAACTCCAACATCATCATCAGTCCATCTTCACATTTTCACTCCTACACACTCATATCTTCTTTATCAAAATTCCCTTTCGCTTTATCAATCTTACTCACTCTCTTTGGTGTTAGAAACAATAAAGAGACATGAGCAAGTGACAATATAATAATCTGATCTCAATTTGAAATTTTTATCACACGATGCTCATCGTTAAATTGCCATTTATGTAATAAGCAAGAGTAGTAAGAGTATGTAAGCTTAGCATTAGAATACTAAGTATGTAGTAGTAGTTGTATAGAACTCCAACTTCATTGAACCCAATCAGATATTGTGAGTGAGTGATTTTAAGTAGATATATCTACATGCATGTAGATATCTGCGTGTATGTAAATGTTGCATGTGTAGGTGCAATGAGTGAATCTACTCAGCACTTGAAGTAACTTCATATAAGAGGGAAATACATTACGCGGTGTGCAGTTGGGCCATTAACATTATTAGGGGTTTCTACCAACTGATTACAGACACTCACACATGCTTATTTCCTGTGTACTTAAACCCATCAATGATTACATCTTCAATCATGTAATGGCAATTTTCATTAATTGTTTAGTTTATTTAATTATTTAAGTTGAAATAATTTTGACACTTTAAAAATTTGATTTGGTTGTAATCTTAAATTAAAATGTCCCAGCCCATAATGAATCCACTGTACTTAGTTATCTCTACCTTTACAAATTTAACATAGACTTTTTTAAATCTGTTTTATATTTAAAATAAAGTGTTCATTAGCTTGTAGTATTATGAGATGCTTCCATTACAGGTATTTAAAGAGATTAAGTGACAAAGCACACCGCTTTCTTATAAGCGGCACGTTTGCGAATGTGAAGCCAACGATCTGTGAAATTCTGCCTACAACTTATATTTACAGATTAGTCTTAAATACCTAAATACAAGATTGAAAGATATGTATAGAATATAGATACACGCAAAATTTATACCTATACTTATTTAAATTTGTCAGGTGTGGTTGTAATTATAATCCTGACATACAAGCAAATAATTAAATAATAAAATACAGATTTTGGTTGTGATCGTAGTTGTTGGTGAATCTTAGTTAACTATGGATGGTGAAAAATAAATCTGTAATTTTTTGTTTTGAGGGGTCGGACAATTAATCCAGCTGGTTAGTAGACTCACTTTAGACTAAAAAATTCTATCAATAGTCCTAAAGGCTAAAAATATAAAATCCTACGAAATAATTTCATAACCTATCTTTTCATGTCCTTAAAAAAAACTTTAAAAATATTACTATAGAGGGCGTAAGTATTATTGAATTTTCTTTTTGATTTCAATTAATTGAAATTAGTAGATAATGGAGTTATCTGTGATTTATCAATTTAAAATATACCCATTAAAATAAAAATTCCCTTTTTTAACCCCTTTTTAAAAAAATAAAAATTAATCCACTAGAAGTATAAATTTTAAAATTCAAATCATTCCTTTTAATTTCATATTCAATTACTTACAACTGAATGCCAAACATAGTTCAGTTAAACTGCATTGTAAATATTAAAGATGCCAAATTGCTTTCACGGTTTTTCCGGTTCAACGAGGCGTGAAGATGCATAACGTGAATTTCGCACCCACGATAGTATTATACTTCCTCATACGCTATGATTTTTAGGGATCATTGATATGAAAAAGCATTGATACTGACAACAACTAAAGGTGATGATAAATTCGTCAAGTGTATTAAATACTTTCGAATGTACGCGACGAACCGAGAATGCATCAAGGGTGACAAAATTCATTATGCGAGGGTGTTCGACTGCAAGGTGTCGATTATATCCTAGCACATTCCATAAATCCTGACTGGGAGGCAACACAGGTGTGCATGTCTAACATTTAACACTGTTATCAATAATTAAATGAGATCATGTATTATCACCTTGCGCTATATAAAAAAAAGAATTAATCGCCAAATTGCAAAAAATTCTTAGATAAGTTTAACAACTGATAAATTTTATAACTTTCAGATTGTTCTTATCACTCATCTAGTGTCAATCTGGGAATTACCTTGTAAATGTAAGTATATTTTCATTATAAATTTAAATTAACTTTAATATCAATCAAAAAAGTGTTAAAAATAAAAGAAATTTAGGGTTTAGTTAAGATATATGTGGCTCGCTCTAGGAAAATAGCGTGAAACCAATGGAAACTTGACAGGAAGGATACAAGAAAGGAAAACAGGAAACGTAGCGTCGCGACGCGATCTGTAGGCGTAATGGTCGAATAAGTTTTTATCGAGCGTGTGTACGGCGCCGGACTCAGACTGGCACGACCAACGACACTCGCGACAGACCGAGTCGTGGTCTGCCATCAAAAAGTATCAATTCTCACAGAATAAAATTCTCGTTAAGTTTTCCGAACGACGTTCATTTGTTTTTTAGTAAACCTATAAAATTAGGGTGAAGTTATTTCTTGTTAATTATCCTGTTATAAAAAATGTCTTCGGTTCTTTTGATTCGGGGATATGTCAAGTGTTTGTTGTACAACTACAACTGGTAAGTTTAATTAATTAAAATTATGTTTTTTTTGGAAATAAAAAAGTGGAAAACTGTAATGACGGGGTGAAAATTAAATAAAGCGATGAAAAGAATAAATTTAAATTTAAATGTCGGTAGGTTAATTTATGTTAAAATATATCATGTTAAGAATTAATTTATTCTGTTTCTTCTTTGGTTTGAGAGGAGTTATGTAAATTAATGAAATAATTCAATAGGAAATTGAATAAAAAAGAAAACTAACCTAACTTATTCAATACAGGATTGGTTCTTATCTAAACTAACATAAAAATTTTTGATATCTATCGATATTAAAAATTTTTTATATCTATTCTAATAATAGTAGATTAGTTGTCATCTATGGTATTTGGCAAAATTTAGTTTAGTTTGACAATGAATAAATTGGATAATTTCATGAAACTTCATGAGAACCATTGTTGAATTATTATTAACAATTGCCAAGTCCCAAATTGAAATAGATCACAAGGTCAATGTTTATTTTTATGATATTATGCATATTATTAATTTAATCACTTAGTTTAGTTGTACCAGATATAAACATCATCACGAATTTGAAATTATGTATCATATCATATCTTTATTATGTATGAATAATAAATTTACGACTTATTATTTAAATTACACCTGTATTAGGTTAAATTAATGCAAAACAGGTTTATCTTATCATCCAATCTAAATATATTATGTAAATAACCAAATAATTCCTCATTGATATTTATTAACTTCTTAAAACAAAACAATACCAGATTGTATCAGTATTAACTTTAGGGAAAGGAAGTAGTAGGCAGTCTTCCGTAGCTCTGATAAACTAACTTGCGATAGACAATAATAAAACAAGTTCTGTGGTGACAATACCACCGTTCTAGTTAAACTGATTCGGAATTTATGTCGCTTTCCTACGTCAAAGTTTAAATAAAGTTTGCCAACACTGCGAATGTATTACGATAAAAGTAAAATAATACTAGTACTAGTGCACGCACCGAAAATATTCATGAAAAAGAAAGACATTAATTAATTCTTACTACTTACAGTATTAAATAGTGTGATCCAACGGATTCAAGTTGGTGAACGACGATGAAGCTTCCTCTCAAGATGTATTTGATAATCATCTTCGGCGTATCTGTGATACTGTATCAGTACAACCTTTCCAACGCGGTGGTTTTCAATAGTTCTTCGATGGATTCCGAAATCCAATCGGATGTGATTTATCAATCTGCAGATGTTTTAAAGTCTAAGTTATTTGAGTCTGAAGCATATGACATTGTAAGTTTAAAAATATAATGTATTTTTTAAATTCTTAAAAATTTTGATTTCTTCTAGCGAATTAAAAGAGAAAAACTTGATGAAAAAACCAAAAATCTACCACCGTTATATATAATTACACCAACTTATAGAAGACCTGAACAAGTTGCTGAAATCACAAGATTATCACACACATTGATGTTAGTACCTAATACAAAATGGATTGTTGTGGAAGATGCTTTAATTAAAACTCCACAAGTTGCTACTATCTTAAACAAAACTGGATTACCATACGAACATTTAATAGGTATACTAACTACTTGTTTAAATCAAAAATTTAATTAAAATTTAACAACAAATATGTTATTAGCACCAATGCCAGATGAATATAAACGCAAGAAAAAAGGTCCCAAACCTCGAGGTGTTTCCAATCGCAATAAAGGTATAGAATGGATCCGGAAGAATGCCAAGAGTGGCGTGTTCTACTTCGCAGACGATGACAACACATACGACTTGGACATATTTAAAGAGGTATGCGAGTATTTCGTATATGTGACATAGTATACAGAGATGTTTGGCGATTTGCCAATGCCGCAATATGTAATCAGGCCAGAAGCAATATAGATACCGATATGTACTTAGATGCTTCTCGTGATTCCCTACATTCTCTAGCCAAAACAGTAGCATCGTATATGCAATCAATACTCCTGCAATCGCAATCATATATTGATTCTTATTATGCAACTTTCTCTACACTGAAAAACTCTTCAACTTTTGAAATTTAAATTTCTTGCGTTTTAGATGCGCTATACAAAGAAAGTTTCCATGTTCCCAGTAGGACTCATAACAAAATTAGGTGTGAGTTCACCTGTGGTACGAAACAATACTTTCGCTGGTTTTTATGATGGATGGATGGCTGGTCGCAAGTTTCCTGTTGATATGGCCGGCTTTGCTATTTCGGTGCAATTTCTTTTAAGTCGCCCGAATGCCACAATGCCTTATAAACCTGGATATGAAGAAGATGGTTTCCTGAAAAGTCTGAGTCCTTTTGAACCTAAAGAAATTGAGCTTCTTGCTGATAACTGTACAAAGGTAAGAATATTTCGAAGGGAATTTCATTTATGCTAATTTAATTTTAAAATTTAAGAATAAATGAAGTTAAATATTTATCTTTATAGATTTTAGTATGGCATACTCAAACAAAGAAGAACGAACCTTCTTTACCAGTGGACATATCGAAATTCAACAACACAAATATTCTCAAGCTGAAAAAATTGTTAGTGTAGCGTCCAGGACTTCTGAAAGGTTAAGTAAGTTATTTATAAGGAATAAGGCTGTGCACAACTATAATTTTGGGCGCGTTGAGTTTAGCATTAAGTCCAGAATTAAATCTAAAATTAATTTCTTGAATGTCTACATTTAAATTATTAATAACCAAAAATTACTAGACTGACGGTAAAATAGTCTTCGGAAAAAGGTTTTATTAATTTATTCATGTAACCAATACAATCGAATGAGCGTTTATTAATAATAAAAATGTAGACGTTTAATAAATATTAAGTACGAACAATACAAGCAAGAAATGCTCGATTGCAAGTACATTTCTCTTTATCATGAATATTAAAATCGTACAACCAACTTCCATGATAATGCAAATATGCAATCACAAATTAATTCGCAATAAATAAAAAAACAATGCCTCTCACAATAATGCCTGTTTACATTGAGCATTTCAACATAAATAAATTATATTCCCCATAAAATGGAATTGATATGCTTGTTTCATATGAATAATAGTAAATAATTTAAGTACCTGTTTTTATTTACTTAAATTTTGATTTATTATGTTGGTATGCTCATTATTCAGTTAATATTAAAATTTATTGCCAAATGTACATTAAAATTTGGCAAGCCATCAAACAAATATGAAATACAGCAATAACAATTTTTTTTTTCATGATGTACATTTTATTCCACAAAATATTTATTTGCTTTATTTTATTAAGAGTATTTTTCCATAATATCTCGAGTACCTACAACCATAACTCACAAAATCACATAATACATTCCATTAGCACCAATTATTATTAAAATTATATTAGCTAGCTAAATGAAATATCATACATATACATTTTCATCATTATACATAAATAATGAATTAGTTGAATACAACCCAACCTATTTCATTCATCTATGATATAGTAATAATATTGATAATACTTTATGTAACAAGCAGCAACCAAAATAATGTCCATGTAGTCTAAGAAATAATGGTGATTAATTAACGAATTGTCTTCACTGTTGAAACTACCTAAATTCTATGCAATTTCATAATTTATTGTTGTAGAACAAACAACAGTGAAGTATTTATATCTTCTTATCTGAGCATTGTATATTTTCGCACAATAGTTATATAATAATATTCTAAGCTAGTTATTTCTCTTAAAATTACAAATACTTAGTACTTATTAACGAAACTTGATGACATTTCTAAGTATCTACTGTACCTATGATACACCGTAAGTTTAATATTGATAAGGATTTGATGAGAGACGATGTAAAGCGCAAAATGATGATTATTATTATAACTTGTTATATTTCTTACAAATAAATACGAAAAACAACGAACAAACTCAAATAATACTTTTGATTTTTTCTTTGGAAATATTTATTAATTTGGTAATTTTGTGATGATTATGTATAATATGTACATATATCATGGGACATAAAATATTTGATTTTAATCAATGATTAATATTTTTCATTCAATTCCATTTCTTATTCAAACTAATATTTTTATGGTGCGTTTTCATGGGGGCGTCGTAAGAAATTTTCAACCAATAGGAAGCGAGCATTTTTTTTGTTGGGGACAGGGGTACGACAACAACAAAAAAATGCTCGCTTCTTGTCACGCCTATCATAAAAACACACCTTTGTTTAATATTATCTTATCAAGGGTTCAAAAAAATCAATCTTAAATAATGTTTAAAATTTTACTCCAGCAAGATTGTATTAATTTAAAACCCCTGAGTAAAATAATTAATTATTATTTATACTACCATCATTTTCTTGAAAACTATGATTATACATTATCACCTTTTAATTTCTGCAGATTGTAGGTAATTATTTTAAGATTTTCACTCAAGTACAAATTTCTTCTTGATTACATTTTTCAATTCAACCAAAAAATCATGATTTTAATGTATTTGAAACCTACTAGTTTAATATTCCTCATCGCAAAGATTTTAACATAAACTGAGTGATTTATGAAATATTTTGATTCATGTACATTACATTACTTTTTGTTGTTACAATACTTACTTATAATTTGTATCTTTGTAATGATTCATCAATTTGATTATTATCTAAAGTTTCTATTACATTTAAAGCTTATTCGTTATGATTTATGACTGGTGACAATCATTCCTACATATCTCTCATTAACAACTATACATGAAGTTTTAATCGGAATTTGTTATTGAATAATTTGATTTCAATTTCTGCAGACGGAATCAAACCAAAACTTAATTTTGCTATTTGTACATCATTCTTATATTATTTGGTAGTTATAACAGATATTAATTAATCCTTAATGAAATGACTAATAAGATTTCATATTGCTCACTAATTATATATTCCTAG
>JASKGN010018114.1:0-20035 GCA_030556245.1 Falagria sp. GC000072 | reverse complement strand
TTTGTTACATTACAGATACATCTCTGAGCCTAATTTCAAAGATATAACAACTTCATATATCAGAGATTTAACAAAGATATATATCGGAGATATTACATTGAAACATATTAGATATGTAACTGGGATGTTACAGAAAAACCGGCGTTGATACATCTATGATACATACCTGCGCCAAGTAGGATACATTACCTAGGGGTTTAATGTTACAAGTTTTATGTAACATAGATGTATCAGATATGTAACTGTGCTTACTGGGATCACTCTGTATATAAATAGATAATATTATGAGAATCTATGTATAGATATGTGATGCGTAAATAGGTACTTCCTGTGCAGACGTGGAGCAGACGTAAAACGTTCCGTCGCTTCCGTTGGGCTCCTTCCGGATTTAATCGGCTCTTCTCTTCAGACAGACACATACCACACTCTACACCGCATTTACGCAATTCCACTCGACACTTGAACATCCGGAGATTGCGATTACATCGACTTGCATCATTCATCTGACATCTCTCCTCATCCATATGTTTTGTTCACATCACAAATTTACACTACATACACCGATCGACATCACATACTTCACCTTAATTGTTTTATTAACACATGCAATTTTACTAATAATTGTAATTATCAAATAGGTGTGTTGATAATTTTTCTAGAATTAAATTGGTAGTTTTCTAGAATTAAATTGGTAGATTAGAAATTTGATGCATGTTTATAAGAGAATTTTTATTACATCCTTAACAATATTCGTAGTTAGTGAGTTAGTTAGTTAGCTATTTCATTTATAAATTGAAACTTTTGTAAATGCGCAATTCGCACGATTTATGAATGAAAATGGATGTTAGCAGTAATATTATTCACCTATACTAATAGAACTTGTTATTCATTCAATGGGTAATACTTCGTGTAAATAAACCGCGCCAGAACATATAAACATTTTACGCAAATGTAGCTTCCTTTTCCTCTCGATAATTTCCATTTTTCCGCTGAAAAATATGAACGATATGGAGATTTCGTGTATTCTTTCCTTTAGAGTTTAGATATTCATTGAGCAGATGTTTCTTTATACGTTTTATTTACTCATCACTAAATCTTTGAACTGTTACTACGCAGTATAATTTTTTTTTGCATTTTGTATAACATTAATTGATTTGTATAATGTATTCATTCTTCAATTGGATTAAATGATAATTCTTTGTTTTTTGCATGTAATATTATGTGGATATTTTGTAATTGCAACTCGCTTAGTTGATTTCTTCTGTTTCAACTCTTTTTTATATTTGTTGATAGAAAATCTAAAATTACATCATGTCAACTTTGTGTTGAAATTTCAAATTCCTTTGTTTTTATTTATAATTTGTTATTTGAAATTTTTATTAATTAATACATCAGTCATTAGTATGCTAATCGTTTTGTTAATCATTCATTTATTATTACACATAAAAAAGAACTGATTGTTGTCATTAGTAATTATTTTAATTTTTTTTTCTGATTCAAACGAAACGTTTTAATTAGTAATTAATTAATTCGTTGTTTGCTTTGTTTTATATCACACCTTGGCCTAGTCGCTTATCAGATTTAAATTTAACTTTCATTACAAATTTAAACTTTAATTGCTTACAATATATTAATAAACTTTTAATTTTTTCAGGCCACAAAGAAATTTCTCCAGATAGTAAACAATCGATCCCGTCACAAACCGGAGTTTAAATTTTCCATGGCTGTGAAGTTCCTTTTCGCAAGGAAATTTGATGTCGAACGAGCGATTGCTTTGTATCAACAGCATGAAGTCACTCGTCAAAGGGAAGGCTTAGCCAATTTTAATCCTCGCGAGGAACCTCTTAAGAGTGAATTAGAGACTGGAAAATTTACAATTTTAGTAAGTCATATTTACATATTTAAATTCATTTATTTTATTGACGGTGGTGCTAATTTAATAATTTTGTTTTAGCCTAAAAGGGATACTAGTGATGCTGCGATTGCAGTCTTTACAGCACATAAACACATCCCTTCGCAGAGCACTCATCAGACTACTTTACAAGGGGTTGTTTATCAATTAGACGCTGCTTTGCAGAACCCTTTGACGCAAAGATCTGGAATTGTCTTCATTTACGATATGTCCAATTCGAAGTTTTCTAATTTTGATTATGATCTAAGTCAGAAGATTCTCACTTTGTTGAAGGTAAGTTTTAGAAAGTTTCTATTTCTTTTGAGAAGCAATTATTTCGTTATTTTATTTAATTTTCCTTACATGATGTTGGGTATTGTAGGCAACCCAAAGCACACGCATGTTGTAAAAATTATCAAGGTTACATACAAACAAAATTCCAAGGAAATTTAAATTTTTTCTTTTAATTTATTCAAATTGCTAGAATAATAAATTACAATTTTATTCTACGAAATTTAATTCAAAATGAATTATTTAAATTTTCATAATTTACACCATTAAAAAATAAAATAAAAATATGCAATATATTTTTACATAACAAATATATTCATATTAAATTATTACCAAATCTTGACAACAAAACCTGCAGCAGTAGTTTCTTTAACTTTAAACTCCTTCCAAACTAAATAAAATTCAATCTTTTTCGCAGTTAGAATCCTCAGAATCATTATTGCATTTAGTTGCGGTAGATTTTAAAATTTTTAAGATAAAAAAGCGTACTTAGTTAGCGTGATTGTATGGAAGACAGCGCCCAAGGTTGGTCATATCCTCAGAGACAGATAGTAACAAGTAACACGCGAAACGTCGCAGTTGACTTCGCGCGCGTGTTTGCAAGACCGTGACCCAGAGAAAAGCCGCAGTTCTCTCGTCCTCGACGACAGTCGTCCTGGCGACATGTGCGTTATTCACTTCGACGGTGACTATTTACTATACATACATGCTTTGTTGCTATTTACATATATGTATACATATAGCATAGCTGAACTTTAATTTCCATAATAATTCTCAAGTGTGTGGGTGCTGTACTGGTAGCAAAAGTTTGTTGGGTGCGCATCACAATTGCTACCGAAAACAATAAACATGCGAGGTGTATTTGCGAATGGAAAATTTACTTGGATTTTACTCGTTTTATAGTTGGTATTTGTTAGTCGATCGTGTTGAATAATTAAAGTTACGGTGTAATGTTATTCCAGTGACACTTGTTTGTTGATATTTTTAGTGTGATAATAATTAATTAGTAATTGTTTAGTGTGGATTTCTATAGGATTTATATAACTACGTAAGATATTTCTTGGAAAGCAGAAAATGAAAATAAGGTAATAAAAGTTGTTTTTTGTTTATTTATTAAAATTAAGTTAATTGATTAAATTATTGTGAAAATTTAAAAATGGTGTTTATTTATTTAGAAATTTAAAGATCAAGGATATTTATTGTCGAATTATTATTATCCATTAAACGGTTTAATTATCACGTCGCGTTTACCGCTAAAGTTTTATTTAAACTTTTGACATTTTTTTTTTATGTTCACTACTTTTTTAGTAAGTTAATAATATGTGTAATAAAATCATTATGAAATCAATCACTTTCTAGAAACATATAGTGACATTTATGATTAAATAAATTTTCTATTCTTATTAACTTATATTTTTTATGTGAATTCTTCAAAAATGGAAACTTGTTTAAGTTTACTTGTTGATTAAAACTTAAATAGTTTCATAACAATAGGTAGCTAAGTAGTTTGTGAGTCATTCAAATTAGAATAACATAATATAACCCACGCCACAATTTAATTTTATATTTAACAAAATAAAACAGAAGAAACAACAAAATTTATATACAAAGTGTAGAGAAACTAAACAAAACTAACAAAAACTTTCAAACTTCTATAATTTTTTTCATATTAGATAATAACTAGATAATGATAAGAATACGCAAGCGCGAAAAAACGTGGCGTCGCGACGTCACCCGATTTGAAGCGTCGCGAGACGAGCGAGCAACGCGCACGTAACATCATCGATTGCGATGAAAAGCGTGCGGCGGCGACTGAATTCGACTTGACGCGCTGATATCACCGCAACAGCAGCAGCAAAGTAGTGATACAATCGAGCCGCCGACTGTGTAATAGATAGAGCGACGAAGCATACGATTAAATACAGTTATAGATATAATTAATATTTAATCATAGAAGGTTGACAGGATTAAGTAATTATTCCTGTTGAAGAAGTTCATGTGCATAGCTATTGTTCCTTTGCTGCTGCTTCGTTGTGTTGGGTGGTGACAGTGAAAAGAAAATTGCAAGCAAGGTGCGAGCAGTGGTAGTTTCGATTTCGACGGTGGTGGCGGCGGCGGCGGCATCGGCGAGTAATAGTACAGAGACGGCAACGATCGTCAGTTTACTTTGTGCTGGTGGTGAATAAGTTGTTAGTTACTCTTGGATATTAATAACTGCAATAAGTTTTTTTTATGAGTTTAATTAAGAAATCAAATCCAAGAGGAAAAGAAAACTGTTGAGTTTTTCCTAAAAGGTTTAAAATAGTTGAATCTGTCAAGAAGATTTTCCATATGTGAGTATCGTAAAAATTACCTATCTTGAAATTTTATAGATTTGCTTTTAAATTGTTATTTTTTATCCTTAAAACTTAAAAAATTGGAATTATTTATAAAGTAGAATAGAATAAAAAATATTAAATTATAAATAACGAGGATAATCATACTCAATTTGTGATTTGTATGTATGTGTGTGGTATATATACTATATATCTCGATATTTGATGAAGCAAAGCTGCAGTTGTCGCTAGTCGGCGGTGTGACTGCTGCCAACCAACAGACTTGACGTTATCAAACGCAACTGGGGAAGGCCGAGAGGCCTAAACCTCTAGTCTGCAGTTTGTGCTTTAGTCTACATTTATGATATTTATCTATATATCTTTTAGATATATATGCGAGTATTATATATCTGTGTACATATGTATTTTATATTTGTATTTGTTAGAGGCTTTAATTTATCATACGCCACTGTAGTTGGACGATTATCTTTAGGGCCATCATGCGACACATTTAAGACACGCTGAAATGCATGTATGTTGCTGATTATTTCCTTCTTATGCTTGATGATAGTGAGATACATAGTTGTGTTAAATTGTGTTAAATCACTTATTAAATTGAGTTATTGTAGTTTAGTTATTTTTACAATTTTAAAATGGCTGACATTTTTTATTTCTTAAAAATTGATTGGGTAGTTTTAAATTGAGGTTATGTTAGGATATAGAAAATAAATAAAGTTAGGTTAAGGTAAGAAAAAAAAATTATTTAAATACGTCTCTGTATTTTTTTTCTAACTGAAGACATGTTTTTTTTTCATTTCTTTTTCTTTTGAAGTACGTGATTAAATTACATACATAATACGTGATAATTGTGTATGACTAATTTAATTGCTATTCGATTTTGTTTCAGGTATTTAAAGGTTTTAAGGTTATTAGAACAATTTTTTGTTTTACAGTTAAATTGTTGTTTTATAGGGAATTTTATAGAATAAGTTCTTTAGTTATTTTTTATAGAAATTTCTTCAGTTATTTTCAAAACTATTTTTTAGCAGATTTTTTTATGGCAATTTAAAAAAAGCTCCTTAAAATTATTTGTAATTATTATACATACTTAGAAACATTAAAAATACATATATGTAGTATAGTTATCTAGTTTAATTTAAATTTACACGATACGATACGACCAGTTAGTTGAACGTCGCATTCAGCGTTTATTTCAGACCCGTTGGAAAATGCGGAAAATTCGTGGCAGCATAGCGACGCGCGTTCGTTTCCAAGATAAAATTATTAACCACTTAGAATACTACTTACTTGCTTAACTTAACTCACTTTACTTTACTCTACTCCACTTTACATTCACCTAGGTTTATTTTTGTTGATCTCCGAATCGCAAGAAAATTAGACGTGCGACATATGATGTTCATTCTTGACGGGAAATGTTGAGAGATTTGACAAGATCTCGTCTTGGTATTTTTATTTTTAATTTTTGTTTGTAAGTAAATAATAAAAAAATGAAATTTTATTTTAATATTTTATTTCTAAGTATTTTTTTAAGTGAAAAATTATAGATATATATTTTAGATTGGTAGTCAATTATGTATAACCCTGAACTTGAAATAACCGCGTACATTTCCGCGAAAATTGTCAGGATGAGTTTGGCGAATGAGTTTTGCGAATTATTGCGTAATGCACTTTCTGCAAATAAGTTTGACACGAAAGCTTCCTTTGAAGCTTTTCTGCAAATAAGTTTGACACGAAAGCTTCCTTTGAAGCTTTTCTTTATCTATTTTACTACCTGGCAGGGTTTAATAATTGCCACACGTGATGAAATGTTACTGTTTCTAAAGGTTTATGAGTGAACCATCCCACATATCTTTGGATGCACGAACACTAATGTTAAAGTTAAATATGTGGTTAATATCATTCACGACTGTTCTTGTACTTCACTTGTTTTGCGTGATTTTTATTCATAAAATGAAATAAATAGGAATTTTTCTACGCTGATTAAAATTCAAGGAAATCTTTTTCGTCTAGTGTAATTTATGAGTTTCGATTTTATCAAGATTATAAAATTATTACATTTTGAAGCTACGTATAGGTAATTTAGGAATTCGAACTCAAACTGAATGATTAATTGATTAGATTCCGGGAATTTTCACCTGGGGAAATATCCTAAATTAAGATTTCTCGGAAGTTACTTCATTCCATTGTAGGATAATCTATGTACTTTCTGAATAGTTAAAGAGTTAAAGTTCTTGCTAAGGTAAACTAATAATATATGGACTTCAAATAAGATTAGAAGTCACGTGATTATATTTTGAAATGTTGTGTTTTGTTAGTTATGTTACTACATTCAGGAGATTTTTTTTTATTTAGTGACATTTGTTTACTGCTATTGCCAACTTTTAAATTATATTATTGAAGACCCAATGTTTGTAATAAAACCAAATTACAGCTTAATTAATTAACTTACTTACTTTTTTTTTGATAAAAATGTCATACATAATTTATAATTCTAGGTCTACATATACATAATTTCATTCTGTTGAAATATTACCTTTTTATATAATCAAAAGTCCTAGAAAAATCACTATTTATATACAATTTACATGTAAATTTTATTAGTATGATATTTATATTTATTACTTTGGGGTGTGTATAGTGTATACCCCTAATTTATTCTGATTTCGTGGGCGGTGTAAATTTATTTCTTTTGCTTGTTGCCCTTCAGTTTTGTTCGTGTCAACTGATAATTAACACGAACAAAGTATGAACAGGTTTCGGACAATTTATTACTTTACTTTATTAACTAAATTTAATAAAAAAAAAAAGCAAATAAATAAATTTAAAAAAAAACAATAATTTTAAAACCAAATTTTTGGTATAATTTTATTTTTAAAGAAAATGAAAATGTAGCATATTATTAAATTAGGTATTTTTTATGGGAATAGTTTTCAGCTGAAAAAATAAATAGATCGATTTTTACACCACATTGTTTCTCAATATATGCATGAATGAGAGAAGCATTATATTGGTGGCGTTTATTATGGCACATGTTATCGTCAAAAAAGGAAGCTATTAAAAAGCTACTACCGAGAGAAGAGTAATAATATTGTTGGAATTACTTACTTGGAAACCCAATCGATTTCCATCTATTTAGACTAGAGTCTACTAGTCTAGTCTAGGTACTTACTTTAGCTTTTAGCGTAGTTACTATTGATTGCACGTAGATGGAAATTATATTCTACTTATTATCCTTGCAGGAAATTGTAAATGGAATGTAAAAAAAAATTATATTTGAAGGACAAATAATTTTAAAGACACATTTTTATTTAGTTATATTTTTCAATTAATAATTCTGTAAACTTTTTGAAATTTTTTATTGATTTGTATACAATTAACATCTGTATATGTAGTTTGTTGATTGTTTAATTGTTTCAAGCAACAACTACAATTTTATTTTATTACCAACTAGGTAGGAACTTATTGTTTACTGCGTTTTATAACAAAACTACATACAACTAGTATTAGACACGTGTAACTCGTTTAGATTTATTTCTAAAGAAATATTTTATTTTATTTTTCAACTTTTTGTTTTATTTGTTTTTTTAAACTTGCAAAGTAATTATAAGAATAACATCTTTGTTTTTGCACTTTCTTTCGACATACATACACTTCTTCTTTTTACACAAAAAAATGCCAACAGTAGTCAAGAAGTTTTTTTAAAGAATGTGTGCATTTACGTGCTTGGTTGGTGCACATATTAAGAAATATAATTGTACAACGATTACATTATTACAGCAACTACAGTGTGTCTGGTTACGATCCGTGTGTTTTTGGTCGTCGTTCTTCTTCTTTTTCTGCGGTCGCAATTGTTTGTTAATGTAACTTCTGTTCTTCTCCACAACCAACGCACTCGTTTTGCTCTTCTCCATATAATAATATTCCTGCTTCTTTTCATGCTTTCTGCTTTTTTTTGCGCGGCACGAATTGCACACACCGCACGTCTTTTCGCGGCTGCTGCTGCTTCAAATTTCCGAATTGTGATTACTTTAATCGTTTACTACTTCTTACGTGTTCTTCCTGGTTCAGTTTAAGTTTTATTACTTTTGAGGTAACATCACACTTCTTACTTCTTAAGTTTTTGATTTGAAATTTAAATCTTAAAGAATGGTATAAAAATTTTGATATTCTGCATTTTATTATTTTTATATTTATCTAATGGATTTTCTTTATTTTTCAGGGTGGTTATCCAGCAAAATTGAAAAAAGTCCTAATCGTAACGGCTCCCTTGTGGTTTAAAGCACCTTTTGGTATTCTTCGTCTTTTCGTGCGGGAGAAACTCCGCGAAAGAGTATACACCGTGTCGGTGGCACAACTTTGTACTCACATCCCTAGAGATTCGCTACCCACACAGTTGGGTGGCAATTTAGTACTGGATCACGATGGTTGGCTTGCCGACTGTTTACAGTCAATGACTACCAGAGAAGATTCACCTGTACTCGATTATGGTAAACAATTAATTAATTTCCTCTTTAAATTTAAATCAAACTTGTTTTTTTTTTTTCTAGATGGCAAATCGCCATCATCACCGCAAAAGCTCATCAATGCGGACATCGAAATCTCAGCATCCCCCAATAACATAAACATGGAGAGCAGTTGGGCTGAAGAAGGTATAATGAATAATCCACCAAGTAGTGCGAGTTCAGGATTCTCCGACGACGATTCGCTACATGGCGATGGCGCCGTCATGTCTATCGAACAACTGGTGAAACACGTGCGGGACTGTGGACGAGAAGGACTCACACGTGAATACGCAGAAATCAGGTCACGACCGCCAGACGGTACCTTCAACTGCGCGAAATTAAAGAACAACCTGCCCAAGAACCGCTACACGGACGTGTTGTGTTACGACCATAGTCGTGTCATCCTTACCGAAACACCAGGAGAAATCGATAGTGATTACATCCATGCCAATTTCATCGATGGATATAAACAAAAGAACGCTTTCATCAACACTCAGGGTCCTCTACCCAAAACTACGCCTGATTTTTGGCGTATGATTTGGGAACAACACACTCTTGTTATTGTCATGACTACAAGAGCTATGGAACGTGGACGATTGAAATGTCATCAGTATTGGGAAAACGATGTCGATGGGGAGGCAACTTATGGGGATTTTATTGTGCGAACTATTGCCATCGAGTCGAATGCAGATTATACTGTTTCGACTTTGGAATTAGTCAATACGAAAGTAAGTTGGAAGGTTTTAGATGGGTAATGTTTGTAAATTTTTAATTTTTTTTGTCTAGACGGAGGAAACAAGACAAGTGTCACATTGGCAATTTACTTCGTGGCCTGATTATGGAGTTCCACATACGGCGAAAGGTCTTATTGAGTTCCTTGATCGTGTACGTCAACAGCAAGCTACTATGGTGGCTGCTTTGGGCGATACGTGGGCTGGTCATCCTCGAGGACCACCTATTGTTGTCCATTGTAGTGCTGGTATTGGTCGTACAGGTAAAAAAATAATTACAAATTGAATTTATTTATTTATACAGAGCCTTTAAGTCATTTTAATAATTTTTTTTTTTACTAATTTTTACTAATTTCTTTTACAGGTACTTTTTGCACATTGGATATATGCATATCACGACTTGAAGATGTAGCAACAGCAGATATTCGAGGAACTGTAGAAAAAATACGTTCCCAACGTGCATATTCAATCCAAATGCCAGATCAGTATATCTTCTGTCACATTGCATTAATTGAATACGCGGTGATGAAAGGCCATCTGCAAGCTGCCCAACTTCCCGAATTTGCAGCCGAAGAAGACTCGGATTGAACGACCTGTGCACGAACAACTAATTCAATTCAAATTATGTGAAACACTTTAAGATGTGCTGTGCGATTTTTTGTCCGGTTTTTATTTATAGGATTATATAATTCAGTACTAACGAAATGAGCAACAGATAATATTGCTATAGGTAACGAAAGCTGTAGGAGTTTTTATATTGTATATTACAACCAGCCTGAGACCAATATGCAACAAATACTGAATTCAACAAACGCATATTATTCACGAACATGATAAGAGTAAAGAAATGGTACTGAATGCTGAATACCTTGTGATGGTTCATAAATGACCAAAGCACTCGTTCAAAGTGTGGTTATTATATTATTTTGATTTTACATTCATTGTGAGCTTTTTAGGATGAAAACTGAAGAAATTTCAATGTGGTTCATGCACACTAGTAATTAGCTCATAATTATATCTTTGAGGAAGCAGTGTATATGTGCGAATAATCATTTAGATCTGTCTGCATTTCTCTCTATTTTGAAATTGCATTCGCTGTCATACAAATCCATCCAATTCAATGAACATTAATTATAAGGGAGATAATTATTACTGATTCTATATATTGTCGAGGCAAGAATGGAATCTCTGATTATATTATACTATTATTAATGCCAAATTAATTTATGAAGAAACTACAACGGAAATACAATACTACAGATTATTTTGTGTCTTTGGCTCTTGGCGTGCGTAACGCTTCCGGCCCTACTACAGGTACAGATAATATTTAAATTATTATTACTAATTCTTTGGTTTTGTTTCAAACAAAATGATAACTAAAATCATCATGGCTAAAAGTAAAAAGTATCATGATAATAACTTACTACTGAAGTAAATCCCACTTTTTAGTTGTTTGTCGTGATAAAAACATAATGAATTAAACCAATGAAAAAAAATCATTAAATAAATAAATTTATCAGGTGATTTCGTATGATTATCACTCGAAATAAATAAGATGTAGTCCAAAAAAACAAACAAACAGCTTAATGTGCCTCGTAAAAACAATCTGCAATTATTTAATAACTGTATCTTGAGCACAAATAAAAACCATCCATGTTTTTTAACTAAAAACATGGAATTGATAAAACAAAGACTGCATAAAATGGTTTTATCGATAAATAATAAATGAATAATTAAATAACTAACTAAATAAATAAAATACCTTAATAGGAAATTGAATGACAAAACAAAGGGATGGTAATTACAAAATTAAGCTTGCAACATAAAAAAAACGATAAAAGATATACAAAATATAAAAAGAACTGAACTGAATCAGCAAATTGTACCTTGAAATGAACAAACATTTTTGTTTAGTAATTAATTGATGATTAAATAAGTAAGAAACTAGATGAATTCCCCTTTGTTTTGCATAAATTATATTCGCAATACATGCAATTTTTATACGATTTAAAGAAATACTTGAGTGCGCATTACTTGGTAATTTATTAAACCCCAATGTTATTGTAAATGTTTGTATGAATGGTTTTTAATTGTAAACTAATTGGAAATAATGCAGTAACTTATTTTATGATGATGAAATGACATTATATTGAACATGCAGTGAAATGTTAGTACAATCTGATTCAACACATACATGATTATTAAATTAAGTAGGTAAATTTATTAAGAAAGAGATTATTTAATGTTTGTACATCTTGTCCTTTTTGCTTGTTATTATTTTTTCATTTTGATTCGATTTGTAGTTTCAAAATGGTTGTGCATTATACATACTTGTTTTATATTTATTATTACTTTTTTAAATCAAGTTTTGTCTATGTATTATTGTATATAATGTATTCATGATTATTATTTCTTGAATGATATACATCAAAATATGATACAACTGAATATTTGCGTATTTTCTCACTATCTTTAAAATTTTCTTCAATTTTCAATCAAAAATTAATTTATATTCATGTATGTGTTGATTAAGTTGCCTATATTACAATCATCACAAACATTTACAATTTTCATCTATAAAATAACAATATTCACCTACATAAAATGAAATCAGTATTATTTTTTATAATTTACATTGTTAAAACATTAAATACTTCAATAATTATTAACAATACCTGAAATAAACAATTTCTATCTCAGGTTACTATAAATAGATGTCGCTAAAGTAGCATTGCGGTAAGGTAATGGTGGACGACGCGCGCACGTCGGTGCCGCTTGTGTGCACCAGAAGAAGTGTCAAAACGCGTTCGCGGTGTGAACATGGCCGACAGTGCAACCAACGGCCAGTCGCACCACCAGCATCTTCAACAACAACGAGTGAACGTCTGCAGCGGTGCGACCACCATGCGAGTGGCAAATAATGGACCCCGTGTGGTAACCATTAATAAGACGGAAACAGGGTTCGGTTTCAATGTGCGGGGCCAGGTGAGCGAAGGTGGTCAGCTACGCAGCATCAACGGCGAGTTGTACGCCCCCCTGCAGCACGTAAGCGCCGTCCTTGACCAAGGGGCTGCAGAACAGGCCGGTATAAGAAAAGGGGATCGTATACTTGAAGTGTGAGTACTTTTAAATTCTTTTAAAATTATGATTTGGTTGTAGAGATGATAGGTTACACTTGATGACAACAATTGTGTAATCGATTTATTGATTTGATCGATGGAAGAAATTGTTTGTTGCTATAGCGATGAATGTTTGTTATGTGAGGAAAGATTATGTTAATTGGAGTTTTGCGTGGAATTTTTGGGATTGCATGTGTGGCACGTTTTTTTTTATGGGTTGATTACAGGTGTATAGCGTAAAATCGATTTTGCAGTATTTGCTTAATTTTACGTGCGAATATAAACATGATTGTGTATATTTAGGTTGGGCATTTAGAACTTTTAAGTTTAGGAAATACCATTGTTGCAATTGACATTAAATTGTTCAAGAAACAATGGTTATTTGTAGGTGTAATAGTTGTAATAGGAGGAAAGTTATGATTTTGTTTTGGTTTTTCTTTTTTAGTTCTATGGAACTTTTCTAGGGATTTTCTGCATTTTTAAGATTGGTATGATTTTTGTTTTACTCCTACAATATAGGCAATTTTTATGTTTACGAAGAGGTTAAGTATTTAGGTCTTCGCAGTCTACAATAAAACTGATAATTCTTTAGGAAAGTTTAGTATTTTTTTCTTATTGTTTTCTTAGTAGCATCTCTAATTAGTTAATTAATTTTTAATTCTTATATAGTACATAAGTAGTAAATAGATTTTTGTAGTTATGAGTAAAATTTTTTAAACTAAAATTTGGTTTTTGTTTTAGGATTTGTTCATTTTATATCTAATACAAATATAAAATCCAATCAAAATTATTAAGAAATTATAAGGGCTTAGAATTAGATATAATGAATCATTGATTAAACAATCAATGATATGACGAACAAACATCAATGTAATTTTTAGGCAATTGTCACATTATTGAATTACCAATATGAATGACGCCAGTTTAGATAGGAAAAACTGATATGATAAAATATATGGCGTCAAAAAAAAACCCGGTTATGGACCACAATTGACTTGACTTGCCTTAGTCAAATTACATTTATATTCATACACTGAAACTAATTACTTATTAATGCTTATAGTAGAAGTTATAACTGTTTTAACAACTGTACAGTAAACATATTTTGAAATATAATATAAAATTATGATTTTTATGGTTGTAATGATATAAATAGAATATAAAAACAGTTACAACTTATACTATATAATTAGTCATCTTAAAAATTATCAATTTTAAATTTTATTACTATTGGTGAATGATAACTTTATTATTATGTATATACATCTACGTAATTTTATTAATAGCTATAAAATTCTTAAAATGTTGCAAAGTAATAGTAATAATAGTTATTTTGTTTGTTACTTTTTAAATCATAGATTGGAACATCAAATTATAGAAAGCACTTAAGGTTGATTTGATTATTATTATTACAATTATAAATGCATGCGTAGATGTGCAATAATTTTGCTAATGTTTGCATGACTGTAAAGTAACCTGCTTTGTAATAACCAGAGCCAGAAAACTACAGAACTGGTTATATAAGTAGTATTTTATTTCATTTCTTTTTTTTTTATCGTTTCATAATTTCTATTAACATTATCGCACGCGTTGTTACGTATATTATCATCATGATGCGTTAGATTCCTTCATGAATTAATTTTAAAGTTCACGAACATCTGACCTTTGATTTGTTTTAATTTTAGTTTTATTATATTCAAGTTATTATTATTTCAAATTAGATATTGAGACATTGAAATTTTTATGAGGAGAAATCTAAATATTTAGAAATTTAAGAAATTAATTAAACTGTGTAGGAAAATTTTGAAATTTTAAATTTGTTAAGGAAGTGAATAAATTAAAGTCCAAGGTACTCAAGTTTACAGAAAATTTTCCATTCAGAATTAATTTGTATCTCTAGTAAATACTTCTTGTATCAATTCCAAAAAGCCAAACAAGCATATCTTGATCAGTAAACCAATCTATAATGATAGTCAGTTAAATTCCATTGAATAATTTGTATATGTATCATTCATGAAACGCAATCGGCATACATTTCTAAATCTAAAATCCATGTTAAAATATTCCACACACCACTCTTATTTATTGTATTATGTACATATAGCGTTATCTTAATATAAATCACATTATGTATTATTTACTTACAATCTCACATATTTAATCATTTAATCATTTCACCATTTTCAATTTGTTTTGCATTCATACGCATGCATAATAATTTTAATGATATTAATTATTTGCTTATGACAATTAAATAGCATTCAGAAATATATTATCATATCAATCGAGGAAAACATTCTTAAGTTTGCTTTACTTTACTTCAAAATAGAAGTAAAGCAAGCAAGCTTTGCCAATCACTTTTTTTTCTCTAGCAACTTGTAATATATTACAAACAAGAATTCTTGAAGTAAATTATTGAAGTCGAAGAATGTTAATGTGGAGTAGGATTTTACAGTAGGAGTGTAGAAAATCAAGTAGTGGTTGGTCAAATCGCAGAGAGCGGTAGGACGGGCCCGCCATGGAGAAAGTAATCCGTAAAAAAGCGATCTTTTATTTATCGTAAAGGTCAGTTGTCATTGAGCACGTTGTTTATACCTACGCGTCGCAGAAACCACTTTGGCTCTCGTTTCAATCACATAATTCCTATACAATGCAAGATTGAACTATCGAAATCTCATAATTTGTTGTTTCTATTTTTACCGGATTATCGCTTGTTGTTGCGTCGCGAAGCAGGGATTATCTGGGACCTGTTTATTTAATTTAAATCAGGAGGACTTTAGGATTCATTTCGTTGTAATTTGTTGAACAAAACACTTGAACAATTGGAAATCAGTGAGGTTTTAATTATATTAATTTGTACAGCGACAAATTGTTGATTGAAATTAAAGATAATCGATTTGTTTTGTTTATCTTGGTATTTACCTTCTTCAAGTATTTATTATCTTTAATTGTTTAATCGTTGACACGTATTATATTTATATAAGCTGCGTTGTTGCTTTTTGTTTAAATGTCACTAGTTCCCAGTTGTTACAATGTTGAGTTACCACGTTTGTCTACCATATGTTAATTACACCAATTTTAACAATAGGTATCTAATTTATTTATTTTAAAGCTTGTGAATGTTTAATTTTCATATTTTCAATTAAGTTAATTATTAATTATGTTTTCTTGTTGTTGTTACAGAAATGGTGTTAATGTCGAAGGTGCTACTCATAAACAAGTCGTGGATCTTATCAAATCCGGTGGAGATGTTCTCACACTTACTGTTATATCAGTCACGCAACAGGTAATTAAACTAAACTTAAATTTTCCAAGTTCTTTAACATCTTAAACTTTACCTAATCTTAATACGTTACTAAACAAGTTATAGGATTAATCTTTTATAACTTAGCCTAATTTCGATGATGCAACATTTACTTGGCATTGGCTGCCTTACCAACAACCAGTTTCTTTCGATAATTTAATAGTTCAAATTCATCATTCGATATTTTTCCAATCGTTAATTACATAATTCAAATATTTCTTATCTTTCTAATCGCAGCAAGTCTAAATTTGAATTTTAAATTTTAGGAAGCAGAAAGACTAGAACCGTCCGAAGAGCATCAAGGCTATACGTATATGGATTACAGTGAAAAGCGCTCGCTACCAATCTCGATACCTGATTATAATTACAACGAGCGAGGTGGCGAGCGCTATGTCGCATTCAATATCTACATGGCCGGCCGGCATCTTTGTTCACGACGATATCGTGAATTCGACCAATTGCATCAAGACCTCAAGAAAGAATTCATCGGTTTCACATTTCCCAAACTCCCAGGCAAATGGCCGTTTCATCTCAGCGAGCAGCAACTCGATGCTCGACGAAGAGGTCTCGAACAGTACTTGGAGAAGGTTTGCGCAATTAAAGTCATTGCTGAAAGCGATGTCATGCAGGAGTTCCTTACTGATCATGATGATGAGTCCAATAGTAATCCTGTCGATTTAAAAGTGAGTGTTATTTCTTGATTAATTGTCATTTGTTTTACTATTAATTGCGATTTGTTTTAGGTGTTGTTACCTGATAGAGAGGTAATTACAGTAACTGTGAAAAAAAGTGCTAATGCAGATGAAGTTTACGCGGCTGTGGTAAAAAAAGTGGGAATGAATAAGCAGATTGCCAAATATTTCTATTTATTTGAAATTGTTGAATATAATTTTGGTAAGTTTCAAAGTTTATTTGTTTTCCCAAATTTAAAAACATTCTTATTTATTGCAGAAAGGAAATTACTACCCTCAGACTACCCACATAATTTCTATATCCAGAATTATACTACTGCAACTAGTACTTGTTTATGTATCCGGAAATGGTTGTTTTCAATACCTAAGGAACTGACTTTAATGCCAGATCCTCTTGCCACTTCCTATATATTTTGGCAGGTAAATAAATTTACTAATAAAAATCTATTTTGTTATTATATCATATTTTTTAACATTTTAGGCAGTGGATGAAGTAAACAGAGGATATATTCAAGCAGGTGAACGCCTTTATCAGTTAAAAGCCCTCCAGGACCAAACACGAGCCACCGAATATCTCCGTTTAGCAAGAGAACTGCCAGGATATGGAGAAGTGGTATTTCCACATTGTGGATGTGATTCTCGCAAAGGAGGACATGTGATTGTAAGCGTAGGATCAGCAGGCATTAAAATGCACGCATGTCGAGAAGATGGAACTCTCGAAAGCCAAGTTGTAGAGTTAGCATGGGATTCTGTAGCCCAATGGGAAATCGATGACGAGGCCATGGCTTTCTGTCTGAAATACAATCGTCTCGATAAGACTCCTCGATGGGTGAAGATTTTCACTCCACATGTAAGGAATTTCTTCTTCTATGACTTCTTTATGAAATATTAATGAATTTTCTTTTGATTTTAGTACCTATATTTACTAGACTGCTGTGAAAGAATAATGGAAGAAAGTAAATGGGTCGATACAGGGGAGAGAATAACTAACTGAAGGTATTTAATAGGATATTAAGAGAATCTCGCGTTTTGCATCTTTGAAATCACAATCGTTCACTTCACTAGTTAGGGTATCAACAAGATGCCAGTTGATTGTATAATATTTGTTAATGATATATATACATAATATAAAGACAGGAACAAGAGTAATAATTATAAACACAGATAATTTGAGGGTATCTGTTAACATATACATATTATAGTTAGAGATAAATTAATTGTAAATGTCATTTCCAATAGTATAAATAATTCGGTCTAGCTCGATTGCAATCCGTGCAAAAAAATATCATTTCAGGAACAAAAGCAATTAACAGTTAATAGACACTTACAATGAAAGTGTAAAACTTCAACGTCAAGTTGAATACTTCAAAATGCGTATATAGTTGGCACAAGTATTATTATACTCATGAAAATAAAAAGATTGTTTCTCTGTTTGCATTCTATTGTGTGCAACTTAAATGTTACTTGTGATAGATACTTCGTCGGATATTCTAACATGAAGAACACTAAATTAATTAATTACTGCTAATATATATATATTGTGTATGTTGTACATGAACTAGATGAAGATTATCACTAAAATTATTACTATAGTATGTACTATTAGATGTTAGATTGATTCATATATTTAAAGATTCTGTAAAGTATTAGTGAAAGATAATGATAATAGGCATATAATTATATTATGTTAAGTTTTATTATAATTTTGCTCAAAGAAGTTGGATGAGAAACATTCGGCGCTGTTTTTGTATTGATTGCAAATTGAAATTGTTATATGTACCAAATGTACACAGTGCGCAAATTGAAAAGGGAAAATTATGAGTAATTAATGATAATCAGGACTAGTCCAAAACAAAGGCACTTTGAATGCATTCACTTGATTGATTGTTAATATAGCAGGACACTGCCATAGAATTGTACTATGTATATTATTCAGAGAAAGAATGTTATTGATGAGAAATTTAAAGAGCGATTAGCTGAAAGTGCCACACGAAAGATTATTGATATTGGGTTGCCACTTCGTGCTTAGTTTTATTCGTCATGCAATATTAATTAAACTAGAAGGAAGTAATCATGATTCTTTTCGATAGTTGTTCATACACTACTACGTACATATGCATAATAGCGTAAATCGCATTGATTCGAATTGTAATTAATGCGGTTTAAATACCTGATGATAAATGGTGTCTTAAAACAATTTTCGCATTTTGTTAAGTTTCAATGAAAATGTTTATTGTGATATTTATCCCTATAGCTTTACATTACAATAAATAATATTGTAAATCTAATTTTCTCTTATTATTTCTTCTTTGACTACAAATTTTAAACATTTTTACTAATTTGCTTAGTTTTGTAGTATATATTTATATAAAATAAATAATAAATTTTAGTTATAATTCTCTGTTGCGCAAATACATGTTATGCACCTGCATTCGAATAACGAGGTTTATCGCGACCTATCGATCACCTTGCTTGCGCGAACACTTTATTTCTTGCACAATTCTATTCAGTCTTATTTTTACTTTTGGCGTGTTTACAAGTGCTATGTATCAATGTTATTGTTTGATATTTTCGTGTAATTTGAGTTTAATTGTGGTCTAATTAACTGATGACGTGGACCTGTTAATTGATGATGGGAATACACCAAGCCATGTGAATTTTATGGACCTACGAAGGATAATCGCCAAGGAAGCTACTTTTAGCAGAAAATTAAAGGTACTTAATTACTTTGTTATGGGAACATATTAAATAATTATTAACACATTCAAATGCATGATGAAGTCTAGGGTGTAAATGTAAATAATAGACATTTGTTTATGTATATCCGCATGTTTTATGTATGGTTATTACTAATCTAGATAGAAGTATTGCAGATATTAAAATGATATTAACATCAATAGATAGATAATTAAATACTGTGTCTAATAAATGTAAAAGGCATTTAATTTGTCGAGCGTTGTAACCTGATTGCTAAATTAAAATGTTCCTATCATACACATTTGGTACACACATATCCCAGGCCTTAAATTTTTTTATCCCAGGTCCTAATTAATAAACAGTAAAGATATCTAAAGATAGGTGATTAGAATCTCTTTTTAAAGATAAATATAATTATTTAATAATTTAATTAGATTACCTGATATGTTTTTTTAAATTTTTTGAAAATATA
>JASKGN010018106.1:0-13183 GCA_030556245.1 Falagria sp. GC000072 | reverse complement strand
AATGGTTATATCTTAGTTTAGTGGTGATTGCATGTTATGCATCTCGTCAATGCAATCGGGTGATACATACTCAACAGCATACGACTTCCTTCATATGTACGTATGTATCAAAAATGTCTTTTAGTTAAGTTAAGTGAGTGTTAGTCAAGTTTAATTAAATTATTACTTTTGTCGTCTTGTGGTGAAACCTATACATAGATAAGAAGGTAGACTTGAACAAGTGCATGACACACTCACACATGGAAAACTTTGATAATAAGAGGGTGTCATAAATATTAAGTCTTATTTTGTAGGGTTTCATATAAGAAAATAATGAATATGGGTGAATTTGAAATGTGAGGATTAGTTTCTATGCAAATTGATGTTATGAGATGTGATGATTTGTAATCCTTGTAGTGCTGGACAGGTTGTTGGCCATAAACTTGGACAACAGACTCACCGACTGCTGGCACGTACTAATAATAACGAGGAGCGTTTTGACATGTATCCGTTTTGCATGCTACTTAAAATAATCATGACTTAGGTAGATTTTCTATTATCTCGATTCGCATTTGTTCTTTTTAGATTTGTAAATATTTTTGTGTGTAATCATACTTCCGACTGATAACATCAACTTACATGATTTTTATTGTTGCTATTATTTAACGACACCGATAGGGAAAGCCTTCGATTGGTTTTTATTTTATTTGATTAATAAACTCATTGGAATGTTGATGTTTTGGTTTATTAGGCAATAAATTAATTTACAAATATGATAGATTAATTTATTAGATAAACTTATCTGCTATATAAAATTTCAAGAAAATTTTAATTTAAGAAAACACATATGTTTTTTGTAGTTAGTTTTTTATTTTTAATAAAAAAGAGCAGTGTATTTTTAAACATTCTCCTCACGTTGTTGTTGCAGCATTCCGTGTGTAAAATTCGCTACGATGTAATGAATGTAATGTGTAAAAAACACGCATTCCATTAGGAAAAGTTCGAGTCTCATCGATAATATTAAATACGCGACTCCTTTCGCGTCATCTCATGCTTGAAACGACGAGGATACAATAAGCAAAAGCATCGCATGTTGGTGTGGAAGTCGAAGTCAAGTATTCTCGAATGTTTACAAATCAATTAGATGCATAACTAATTAGCATGTTGTAGCACGATGGCATAAATTTTATTATTGCTTTTCTACGCGTATAAAGATTATTTTAAGAACTTGCTTTGACACTATTTCTATTTCCTATTGCTATTCGAAGTGAAAATTCCATATATCCACATATTCCAATCACATCGAACTCATTACTTAAGCAATTGCTTTCTTTACGAATAACTAACTCTTAACTTTGTTTCAGTTTGCAAAATGTGATAGAAAACTACCAGAAACAAATTTCTTTCAAAAACAAATATGTAAGGAAAGGATTCATAACAACAACTTAAAAGAATAGGAAAAATTTAAGTTAGAGACATATTTATATGAAAACGTAGAAAATGTCTTTTCTAAACAACATCAAGAAAGTCCTCCATCTAGGAGGCAATGACGCCAAGAAGAAGAAAGTTTATTCAAATGTACGACAAGATTGTGATCCAGATGAATTCTGGGATATGATAGGTGTACTTGGAGATGGTGCTTATGGTAAAGTGTATAAAGCTCAACATAAGCAAACCGGACAACTGGCAGCAGCAAAAATGTGTCGGTTAGATGCAGAAGATGATATGGCTGACTTCATGATTGAAATTGACATCTTATCGGAATGCAAACATATTAATATTGTTGAGTTACATGAGGCTTTTCAATTGGGAAATCAACTGTGGATGTTGATCGAGTATTGTGATGGTGGTGCTTTGGACAGTATCATGACTGAACTCGAAAAGCCATTGAACGAAACCCAAATTCAATATGTTTGTCAACAAATGACTTTAGGCTTGCAGTTTCTTCATAAGGCACATATAATCCATCGGGATTTAAAAGCTGGGAATGTTTTACTTACTATGGCTGGCGGTGTTAAACTCGGTATGTGGATTTTATTAATTGACCTATGATCTCTTATTCATTGCGTTGTTTGATTACGTAATATATTTATGACTCACGTTGATACTTTCTAGGAATAAATGCCAACTAATTTTTCTAATTTATTTTTAGCCGATTTCGGAGTTTCTGCGAAGAATAAATGCACCCTACAAAAACACGACACCTTTATTGGAACACCATATTGGATGGCGCCGGAAGTAGTCCTTTGTGAGACATTCCGGGATAATCCCTACGATTTCAAAGTGGACATCTGGTCGATGGGCATTACGCTAATAGAATTCGCGCAGATGGAACCACCCAACCATGAAATGTCCCCATTGCGTGTCCTCCTAAAAATTCAGAAGTCAGACCCTCCGAAATTGGAACAACCGTCCAAATACTCCAAGGATTTTAATGATTTTATTGCGAAGTCGTTAATCAAAGATCCAGCGAAACGACCAACTTGTGATGAACTACTCAAACATCCATTCATCAGTTCTACTTTGGATTCGAAACCCGTTCGAGATTTGTTACTCGAATATAAGGCTGAAGTCGTCGAAGAGGAAATCACCGACGATGATGGCGAGGTATGTTTACGAATAAGTCTTTTGTTTTTATGGGATTACTATAGGGATAATTTATATCTGATGAATTATGCTTTCATGCTTACTCTTGAACAATAAATTGAATATAACAGAGGGGTAGAAAGAAACAGAGGAAGCATAAAGATCTCTATCAGCGTATTGGTAAGTTATTTAAAAAAGTGAGGCACTCGTGACGTTCAAATGACACCACTAAAACACCACGCTCTCGATCTTTTGTCGAGATGTGTTGTATCACTCCAACGCAATGAATTTTATGTGGTGCAATTGTTTGCTTGATGAATTTCGTTTGTTTCTGTTGTGCATGCGGCTCTCCGGGCCCCCCTATATCTGGCATGCACGACGCACAGGTGAGACACGGATTTAAGATTTAAAAACCTCTCTGTTTTTGTTAAGGGATTTTTTTGTTAATGTTTCATGTTATTTATGTTTCTATTCCACAATTTTCTTTCTTGAAATTAATTTCATTTAATTTTTAGGACAATCGCATTTCTCACATCGAAGATGACGCCCATTCTGTGCGAAGTAATGAACTTAATGATATAAAGAGTAAGATATTTCTTTAATTAACTTTATTTTATATTAACACCATTTTTCTTGCAGTTAATGACGATGTAGCGAAACAAATTCTGGACGTTGTAAAAGAAGAAGAGAAAAAGCAAGCGGAACAAGTGGAAAAAGAAAAAGACAAATCACAAATTGTTACACCTGTAGTTGCAGCAAATAATGTAGAAATTGAGAAGAAACTCACCACTGTAAGATTTTTCTTTCTTAAATATTTAAATAGACTTCAATTCAATATTTTTCAGCCGGATGTTGTTACTCCACCAGTTGTTTCAACTAAAAAGGAAGAAGTCCATAGGAAAACATCAAGAGATAAAGGTCCAGCACCTCCTCCACCCGTGCAACAAATTCCATTACCTCCAGAGAAAGAAAAAGATGTCGAGAAAGAGAAATCTCAAAAGGAGAAAGCTCCACCGCCACCACCTGTTATTCCTCCTGCAATTGAAGTTCTTCCTACTCCACCTTCTTCACCTAAATTTGATACACCACCTGCTACTCCACCAGCAATCCCTGCTCCAGTATTACCGGAACCTTTACCCATGGAAGTAGAAGTTGTTAAACAAGTTGGGCCACAAACACCTCCCAAACCTAAAACTCCCACTAGTCCTAAACAACAAGTGTCTCCAGAGAAAGTTAAGAATCAAGATGAAGTAGTTAATAATAAGGATATTATGGAAGCTGCATTTAGTAAAATTTTAACTGAGCAACAGAAAGATGTCGTGGATGAAGCCATCATTGGAAAGATCGACGAGAAAAACGAAGTTGTTTTGGTTTCTGATAATAAAATGACTTCTACGATTATTATTAATGATATGATGCCTGATTTATCTAATAGTTTGTCTTCTAATATTAGTCAGGTCAGTATACAATTTCTTTTAGAGACTTTCTTAAGGAAGAAATTTAAAATAATATTTTATTTTGTTTTCTCTTTAGGTAACTGTTGTTACAACTCATCCACCTGTATTAGTCGATAACACTCAACCACAACCAACATCACGACAAGCTTCCCCTCAAAGTAACACCAGTGCCAATGAAGTTGTCATAGTTTCAAATCAAACGAATAAAACCCACGTGAACGAGTCTTCTGACGATGATTGTTACCCATCTTTAGATTCTTTGGAATATCCACCACCGAGTGAGTTCCGAGATAAACCTTTAAAGAAACTTGACGAGAGCGAAGTGTTGATTGTCGATTCGAATTATGTCATCAACGATTCCGGCTTGGATGTGTCCGCAGATAATTCCAGGCTTTTAGACACTAGTCATGTGTCTGTTGTGAAAATAGACGAGGAAAAGGTTCAAGTCAAAGACTCGGCTTCCTTTCGTTACGATAGCCATTTCCAAACCTCAACCAGTGATTTATCTTCATCTTCAAAAGGTGGGAGTACTCGTAGTGATTACGGCGATGAAAAGAAAATCAACGGGCAAGTCAATAATGTCAACAATGGCAAATTCGACTTTGATCCACATGATTCTCGATCGAGTGATACTGGTTCAGTTCGTAGTAGCGATTCTAATCGACGACCACGATCTGGAGCTAGTAAATCTGACGCCGAAAGCATTTCACTAGCGAGTCATGATAGTAACAACAGCAGTAAGGAAAATAAAGAGGCTAATAGAGATGTGATGCCGGTACAGTTGCGACAAAAGACGCCTCATATTAAAACCAAGGAGGAAATTGCACTCAACATTCTCAATCGTAAAACGCGCAAACGTACTAGGAAGTTTGTCATTGATGGTGTTACCATCACAACTACAACGAGCAAAGTTATTTATGGAGATGACGATAATACTATTCTTGATCCATTAGCTGATCGCAAACAAGAGTTGCGAGAATTGAAACTTTTGCAAAAACAGGAGCAGAAGCAATTCCAAGAGTTAGCTTTAAAAGAAAAGGCGGCCATTGATGCACAAGAGAAGCGATTCGAACAAGAACGATTAGCTTTAGATAGGACTTATGATAGTGATTTGGAAATGCTCAGTAGACAACAGAAACTTCTTATTGAGAGGGCAGAAGCACAACAGGATAATGATTTACGTGCAGCTTCCAAGAAAATTCGACTGGAACAAGAAAGAGAATTGAAACAATTCCGGGAAGGACTTAAACAAGAGTCCCGATTGTTGAAGGCTGAAATTGAAAGGTTACCAAAAGATCAACGCAAAACTGAGTATAAATTGCGCAAAGATCGTTTGGATGCTGAACATGCTGAAAAGGAAAGGGCATTTTTGGAAAAACTTAATGAGAATCATGAGAGTTCATTAAGGAGATTATCGGATTCTCACAGGGAGAAGATTGCTTTGATGGAGAGACAATTCCTACAACAGAAGCAACAATTGACAAGGACAAGGGAGGCGACATTATGGGAGATTGAAGAAAAGCAAATTCACGAGAAACATCAGTTGGTTAAGAGGCAATTGAAAGATATTTTCATTTTACAACGACATCAAATGTTAGATAGACATGATAAAGAGATGGAACAGGTGAAACGACGTGCTACGAAGAAGGAAGAGGAACTTGTTAAGAAGCAAAACACTGAGAAACGTTCTCTACCGAAACGAATTAGGTCAGAGATGAAAGTCAGAGAAATGATGTTTAGAGAATCCATGAGGATTTCAATATCTGGTGCTTCCGACCCTGAAATGGAGAAGAATAAAATCAAGGAAGTAAGTCACAATAACACATCTCTTGGGTTATGATTTTCTAAATTAATTTCTACTTCTTTTCTAGTTCCAAGAAAATGAAAAGAAACGTTACCAAGCTGAACACAGTCGCGCAGAACTCAAACACAAACGGCAATTGGAAGAACTCCGAGCAATGAGTGAAACGACAATCAAGGAATTGGAACAACTCCAGAACGAAAAACGGAAACTTCTCATGGAACATGAAACACGGAAGTTGAAGGAACGCGAAGAACACTTTAATCGTGAGCTTAAAGAATGGAAAGCTCAATTAAAGCCTCGCAAATTGGTAAGTAAGCTTTAACTCTTCAATTTACAACAAGTTTTAATGAAACCAGGAAAAGCACGGGGTAATAATAACAACAACTTGATTATCGTAATTAATCATTACTAACGAACGTTTGAAATCCTAACAATTTGCTGCTAGCAATGATTAGTTACGCTTGAACCTTAAGTATCCCTCATTTTCATCATTGATAACCACACATTTTAGTTACTAATTCAAATAATGAACGCATCCACGATGCGCCTTTGTTGTATTTATCTTGTAGAAGTTAGAAGCGAAAGTGGTGGAGGATATGCGCGCTGCGAAATATGCAAAGTATTTGCCGCGGTCTGTGATTCAAGGATCGACGGACAATTTGACGTCGCCGTCGTCAACCCCAGGCACACCAAGTTTCCCACCGGCTTGCCAGGTGGCTGCATATAAGTCTGCCTGGGGCCATCAACGCTCTTTCAGCACGAGCGTCGTTGCCGATCGAAGCAGTGTCTTCCTATCCGACAAAGATCTAGATTTGACGTCCACTACCTAATTATTTTCTTCCTGCTGCAATACTTTCAAAATTCCATCCTCTTTTGTTATTTAGTCTTTTATTGTTAATTTCTCGTTGTAGTTTCTATCCTGATCTTCGTTCATGTTAGGTTTCTGTTATGTTTAGTTATCCATAACACGGTGTTGGAAGTTTAAGTTTTCCTTAGTTGTTAATTGTTAATATTTTGCAAATTTGGTGTTGTTTTTCCTATCACCGTTTTCTTTTTTGTTGTTATTGTAAATTTTGTCTTCTGAATCACCGCTGTGCTATTATTCGCTTCAGATCCTACTTCAGTTCATTACTAATTGGAATTCAATGATCCAGGTTGGTTTCCGGCTTTCAAATCTTAAATTTTAATTTAATTTGAATGTTTATTATCAAAGAATAAACATTTTCAATATAAATTTATAGCTTTCTTCTTGTAGTTTAGTTAATACTAATTTTAAACAAAATAATCTTTCTTAAATCTTTGAATTTGTTTAATGTTTTCAAGGGTTTCATAATTAAAATGGATTTTTTTGTAGAAATTGGAAGATACATTCAATACACAACTCGACGAACAAGAAAAGCTTTATGGGCCAATTAGTGCTTTGGCATTACCAACAGATTTACAATCTTCAGACTTTTCACCAGAAGGATCACGCACTGGACATGGATCCACAAGAAGTAGTTTATCGTCAGTGTCCGAAGGCTAAGATGCATTAGTTGTTAATAATAATTATATAAAGGTAATATTTCGAGACTTTTAAAACGAAAAAGAGATGAGAATTTAGTGGCTTATATTTACACTTTACACCATTTTAATAATCATTGCCTAGGAACCTTTGTACAACGTAAAACATGGAATGTAAAGTGATAGTGACAATGACGCAGATGCACTTGAAACATATCAAATTTGTAATACATAAATATAGAATTATGTAATTTGTCTAGATGATGATCATGATGATGCAAAGGTCAGAAGTAAAGTAAAATTTAATTAAATGCATATTTTTAAAGAAGAGCATGAATGAAACGAGTACATTACTAGACTGATCAATTCACAAGATGATAGTGATATGCTTTTTATATGTGTATATAATTAAAATGTTTGGAACTTATAAACCAAACGCTATTTTACATTTTAAAAGAACAATTTATTGCTTATCTTAGATAAGTGATATAGCCTAGAAACAAGTGCGAGTTACAGATTGCAATTACTTACTACGAAAATTACTTGAAGAGTTACAAATGAAAATATTCTTGTACAAATTGTATTATTAATTAATTTAAGTAGAACATACAAATAAGTCAAGTAAATAATATGCTCATTAATAACTGAGAACTAATTAGATTAATAATCATGTAAATCAACAAATAATAGCTTAAGGGAGACTTGATTGACTTGAAATATGTACTAATAGATTGATTCATTAACATTATATATAAATTATCTAATTAGTAAGGAAACAATTTCGACAAAGACTCAACAGAAGTGAACAAATATAAGTCACTTGTAATTAAGCGCTGTTTTATGATAAAACACAAACAATGAAGAAAAAGGTGATGTGAATGATGATAATCACATATAAATATTGTATAAATTATTAACTAGGAAATATTTATCTATATACCACACAAAAAAAATGTAACAATTATTGTTACATGCAGATACAAGTGTTATTTAAAGAATTACCATATTCTAATTTAATTATGAAACAAAACACTTTTACAGAGAAGCAATGAAATTTATTTAATTATATAAATAAGAAAGCCACCTAAATTATATTGAAAATATGAATGATAATTAAACTTAATTTGATAATTAATTGCGTGACATGATGCAAATGAAGAATTATATAGAGAATGATTCTGTAAATAAAATATGCCTTTAAATTGTGTGAAACAAAATTAACATTCTTTTCGAAGCAAAAAAGGTGTGGTAGATTAACAATTTATTTATTAACATACAAAATTAATACAAACTGCCTGAATATAAATATAATAATAATTTAGTCAAGTTAATTATAATAAAATACAAAAACAGAGTAACAAAAAGCATCATTCATTCATTTTTTTGATTTGGCAAACTCACATGATACATTCTTCTCTGATATAATAACATTAACTTGTACATTTTTCATATTATCAGCATCTGATTGTTCTTTTAATATGGTTATGGGCAAACCCACAACAAATTCTTTGTTAAGACAAGCGTTTTTGTTACATGCAAAAGCAGCCACATTAATTTCGACATAATCACGATCATCTTTACTTTTAACAACTTCTAAGTTCAAGATAAATGAGTCCAGTTTCTTTCCATCAGAAGGAGATATTTTTACATTGCCCAATTTACTATTGGCAGTCCATTTATGTGGTGCACCATCTGTCCAATGCAAGTTATCTAAACCAATTTTAATTTTAACTTCAATCTTTTGCTTGAGTGCCAATTTTAATTCTTTTAATTCACACATTTGTTTTTGACTCTTATCAATTGCATCAGGTAATGCTTGAATATTAATGTTATCAAGTATTAATGTCTCGATGTGTATTACTTCTGTTTCAGATTCATTCAATGTACAAATTTTTATTAAGTGATTGTTAGTATCAGTGACATACAATTTTCCATCTGTTGTTTGACATAAACCACATGGCTCATTGAATTTTGGTGATTTAATTGTAACAATATCTTTGGTCAAAGTATTGATTACTTTAATCTTGTGATTATAGGTATCAGCAACAAAAACTTTATCTTTGCTGTTACCTTTTGCAACACCAATGCAGTGTTGGAGTTTTGCATCATAACAATTGCCATCTTTGTCCCCAAATGCAAATAAGTTCTGAAAATAAGCAAATTAGTAAATTGATCAGGACTTACAAGTTGCAACTTACATTCGGATCAAAATCACCTCCAACAACAGCAGAAACTTTGCCATCGATCATTGACATCTTCCTCACAGTAGAACTTTCACTATCAGCAATGTACAAAGACTTCGATTCTGGACAATAAGCTAATCCTGAAGGCTGTGCAAAGGCTGCATTATTTGGGTAATTATTATTTCGATTTTCTTCTCTTCCTGAACCAGCAATACAAACAACCATTCCTGCCATGTATTCCTTGCCTTTCCACCACTTTGTGTCTTCGAGGAACACAGCCCAAATTTGATGTGTCCCTGCCATTGCTACTAATAAAACCTTTTTGCTTTCTGGAGTTTCAAAGACTTCTAAATCCCAAGGACTTGAAATACCCTGTTGAGTTCCAATTCTTCCTCCATTCCTATCATTACTTTGTGATCCATTACCAGCTACAGTAGAAACCATTCCCATTTGTAAATCAATTCTTCTAATGGCATGATTCTCAGTATCAGCCACAAAGATCACATCCTTATTAAAGAATGCAACTCCTTGAGGTTGATTAAATAAGGCTTCATTTATTGTACCATCTTTAAATCCAAGTTCCCCATATGAACTTCCAACGATTATAACCTTTTGATTTTTGGTATTAAAATCATCAACAAAAATCAAACGATTGTTCCCTGAGTCACTAATACAAAGCCTTTCCTGATTGAAAGCTTTTATTTTTCCAGGAAATGAAAGTGGTCCTTGTTGTATTGCTGAATGATATTTTGCAATTGGAAGACTCCTTTTAGATATTTTGTTTTTATAATAATCTAGAAAATGTTTAATATATAATTTCAGAGAATCCCTGTGGCCTTCTCCCATTAACATGACAAGGGGATGACCATCAGGATTTATTAGAAGTAAAGTAGGCCAACAATGAATATCACAATCTTTCCACATCTTGGCGTGTTCATCATTTATCACTGGATGTTCAATACCATATCGGAGGACTGCATTTTTGACATTGTTTTCTTCCTTTTCATTATCAAATTTGGCACTGTGGACTCCTATAACAACAAGGCCTTCTTCTATGGAGAATGTTTGCTCGATCTCTTTTAAATCAGGTAAGATGTGCATACAATTTATACAACAATATGTAAAGAAGTCAAGCAGGACTAATTTTCCTTTTAAATGCTTCGAGAATGATAATGGTTCACTTGTATTAAACCACGAAGCTCCTTGAAATATATTACATGTTAGGAAATTTTCATTTTAAAAATATGCATACAGTGCACTGTAACTTACCAGCTGGAAAATCTGGTAACCGATCATATTTTAATTCTTCTGCATATTTCTTGAATACATCTGCAATTGGAAGATTACTTTCTTCAAGGAGTATCTTTAGTTTCTCGTTGGAGTACATAATTGGCACATGTCCATCACTATCGAGTTCATAATCCATAATTAAAGTAAAACTAAAATTTGTTTATATTAAATTATTGCTATAAAACAGGGCGTATTCTTACAAATATAAAAATAGATGTAGTCATAAAAATATGTAAATATTTTCAATCTTATATCATAGCTAGCTATGATACTATGATACGTTTTAATTTATCTAGTAGATTTATAGATACATACAAGTTGTATTGGTATTACTGAATGGCCCCATGATATAAAAGTTTTGATTTTTTTTCTAGTGTCGGGACGTAATATAATTCATTTTTGGGATTCTAATGGAGTAGTGAATGCGTAATATATGATTATCCCTGTGGGATAATCACTCAGCCTCTTCTACTCAATTCCAACTCTCTCCTCCACGTGGTGAATCCTGGTAACCAGATTTAATTCCTATATAGTAAAGGAAGAAAGTTTGGGCTAATGAGAGTGGAAGAATATGGGTACCAGTGATGGACTTATATAATTGGTAAGAGATGTTTTATTTGTGATATATTTATATTTTAAACATATTTATTTATTTATTTTATTTATTCATAATAAAGTACATGAATGACATAGGTATTATTTACTTATATAGTATATAAAAATATATTAATATGTTAAGTAACAATTATATTAAGTAACAATTATTTCTTTATTTTCAGTAACATTCCAAGTGTGCCACATTGCTACATGGGATACATCATTCCAACTTAGTATCATCATCATTCGTTTCCTCACCATAAGGAGTTAGGAACAAGTAATATAAACAAAGTTGTTACTGATTTGTATATAATATTAATTTGTTGTGTGTATTTCCAGATATCAGACATGGAAAGAAGTCAGCACTGAGTGAATCTACAAGAAGTTATCATTACTAAAACCAAGGATCCCTTAGATGCAACTATCAATAGGATAAACAATTTAAAGGTATTTGTTCTTATTCATTTCATTTCTAAAATTCATCTCTAACGATAATGTCTATGTTTAGGTAGGTGCCCCAGTCGTAGGATGATCAAATTTGGTGAATGCAACTTCAGAACAATAACATTAACAAGGCAGAAGAATACTATTCTACGAATTAAAAACTGAAGTACAATCAGTCGGTGCATTAAATATATTAAGGTTTATTTGTAAAAAGTTAGGGAGATAGACCTAAGACAATATTAGTCATTATTCTTTTATATTCAATTAATTTAGACGTATTTTATTTATGTACAGATTCTAAACGAGTCGAAAGTCTTATAGTAATGATAGAACTTACTCAAATTATCATGAGGTGACCGAATTTGTCCCAAGTAAGAAATATATTGAGAACAGTTTAGAAAATAGGAATAACTTCAATGTTAACATATAAAATATGTTTATTCAAATTGAAATTTGTAATTTAAATTCAAAATTGCAAAATGGATTCATTAGATGGACAATAATTGGTTTATCAAGTAAGAACATGCAAAACCTAATTTATTCTCACTACAACTTTAAATAGAATATGTATTCCTTAAGGACATAAATATCGCTGTTACACTAGGGCAAGAAACTTGAAAATTAGAATGTAGTGAGATAACTAATAATGATAATTGCCAGCAAAATCAAATTGAACATTGTGTCTAAGTTAGAAATGAAATAATAGATGTATTAATAAGTTTGGGTAATTACAATAACAGTCTGGGTCACTCACGTCTTACAATAGCAAAATTTCGTATAAAACCTTTGAGTAAAGAGGATATTGTACTTTTGAAAATTATAAGACGCAAATCTAACTTATTCCATCGGTAGGAATTTAAATTTAATAGAGAAAGGACTAGGAGTTTATAATAAGGAACAAACATTCAATACGTAAGTGTAGATATGTTATTGTAACATAGAATTATATATTCAACACTTGTATACAAGAAATATTTATATATTGTTATAATTCATGCAATATTCAAGAAGACAATATAAGGATTGATTTTAAAACAAAAATTTGTCTTATTTAACTTCCTAGAATTCATCCTTCATAAAAATAATATATTATTCATTTTTTCCTATGTTAAATTAATTATTTATTCATTCTACATCGAAAAAATAAAATTAAATTGAAAAATAGAAGTATTTTATTTTTTAAAAAATTTTTCTAACTTGAACTTTATATATAAGTTTTAACAATGTAATAGCAACAAGCTTCGTGGTGTAGTGGTATTGTCCATAGCTCTCGTACTGAGAGTCGTGGGTTCGATACCGCTGTGCGACGAAAAATAAAATAGTTTAAATTTTAATTTTTC
>JASKGN010018104.1:0-21145 GCA_030556245.1 Falagria sp. GC000072 | reverse complement strand
AACGATCATAAATCTCTATCTATGATGATTTCAAAATGTTTCATTGACGTGAGAAATAGAAACGAGCAACAAATTTATTCCAAACATGTGTTTCTGAATGCCGAGTAAATAATTCCAAACTATTGATCTGTGTGATAGGAGAATCGTCATGCAATGAAGAATTTAATTTTGTTCATTCGTGAACATGAACGTGAAGTAAAACACATTCATTGCTAACCGCAATAATCTGTTATTAATGATTTGATTTGTTGTCGCCACATTTCATATTCGGTATGCCATGCTAATGATTGCTAAATAGCAGCGAACTAACAAAAATAAAAGTGGTATTCAAACGAGTTTAGGTTGGTTTCACTCTGAGGTAGCAAGCAGGTCGATTGAATGCTCGACCAAGTTTTGTTTTTGCCTCTTGTTATGTTGCTCTTTTTTCAGATCTAATAGGCGAAGTCGAAATACTAACGAGCAGCAACTGCGTCAAAAGTTGTGAACAAAACAGAGACATAAACAACGTTGTATATTGCCGGCTACAACATACAACTACTATAATAACAAATGCGTTAATTTGTGTTATTAAATAAATATAAATTAAAGTGTTTGTATGTTTGGTATGACCTTGGTTGATTGCCATATTCCTGCTGTTTCGACTTCGCGGTTTTACGTTAAAATAGTTGCTAATGAAATTATTATAATTATATTTCCGCTTGATTAAATAAAATTTAAACAAGCAAGTGCCCATTAAATTTGCAATTAAAAACAAGTTATAAAAATATAGAAACTATGATACGAATGGAATAAATTTAAAGACAACTTTGATGTTTACCTTTTCTTGATACTCTCGCTTTCGTATTTCCGAAAATATCCAAGGTAACATGGGACTACTAAATCGCCTGTCCATGGCAGTAAAACCAAAATAAACCACTGGAATTAGCCGCATCTTCATGTTCACTTTCGAATTTCAAGTTTAGATTCTCAATAGTTCTCAGCAACTTCTTAATCAGTCACACTTAGGGCAAACTTTGCGCACATTTTCGAGTTACGGTTATCATCAACACTCGACAACGACTTGGGCCAAACTGAAACGAAAATTATTTATCAAAACTAATGAACAACACACGCGCCAACACCAGATTTACCAGTTTCAATATGAACCAACCAGTCGCGATTGTCGTCGTCGCAGTCAGAGCCACCGTGCAATTATCCTAATGAACAATAGACAATTGGCAGTGCAATTAAGTGCTTACGCACAGCTATAATTCTTGTTCGTTGTAGCTACCGTTCGATAGAAGCGAAGCAAATGTTTATCATTCATGACATGCATTGTCACACACTTGTAATTTAATTTTTAAATTGTCCCATACAAGTAGATTTGTTTACTTGTTCCACTCTATAATTGCCAAAGCTAGTAGTTTGATAACTAACTGATTGTAATTGAATCTGTGCAATTATGTTATGCTCCGTAAAGCTAGTCACATTTTTAAGGCATGGGCTCGCCTGCTAAGAAATCGATAGACGCAAAGACCGCAATAGCGGGGGCGGTTTATGCCTACTTTGAGCTATTTCCTACCGATGGCATTATGCGTCCTAACACGAATTGACTGCAAAATATTTTAAATAACATTACAAAATACATTAATTCTACACTAACAATAAAAAATTACAATCAATATTACTATTTAAGTAATATATTTATAATTATTTTAACATAAAGTTTACTTGTATAAAAGAAGAATTAATACCTGCACAGACTGTTAACTTCCTAAATCTAAATAGTAACTAAAATTACAACGACGTCGCCGGAGGCCGCGTTGCTGTTTCTGATGGCAAAGTTAATTTGCTCATGTTTTGCATGTCCAATTGAGCTTGAGCTATATCACTTAATGCCTCTTGAATTTTCTCTAACAATAGCTGACCTTGCTTTACAATATCTTCTAATCTCTCAGCAGCATCTTGATTTTCTCCCTCAAGTACATGTAAACTTTTGAATTGCAACTCGGAAGAATTCTCTTCGCTGGGTAATGACTCAATCAAAGTATCAATATCTTTTGCGCATCTGGCAATCAATGTTGTAAACAACTGAACATAGTCTTCTTGAGACTGTTGCTGAGGGGTCTGTGATCCACAACCAGCAAACTTGCTGGGAGTCGCAAACTGTTGCAAAATGCCTATGCTATTGCAGAAATGTTCTGCTTGCTAAAATTTATTTTCAAATTAATATTACAACTACACACTAATTTGTGGTAATTACCTGGTTAATGCAATCTTGTAATTGCGTTAATCTATCAGCCATTTTAACAAAAACTAATCTTTATAACACAAAAACATACACAATATTAACTGCCAAACGATTTTTTTGAGGTTAATTCACTAGATTTGTAACCTAGTAACTTTTGTCTTTAGAAGTTAACCAACATGGAATCCCAAAAGTTGAAATTTCAAAACATATCAAAACTTTTCTGAATTTTCAAATATTTTGCAATAGAAATTTATAAGAACTATTTGCCTAATAATCACTCTATTTAATCCACAAAAACTGAATATATATCATCATATATGTATTGTCACTTGTTGCCAACAATTTATATAATTATGTAATCGTAGTCACTCTATAATATTACTTCTTTGTTTGTGATAAGTGATATAAGAAAGTTGGGAGCAGTAGAACTCACAATATATGATATAACAATTTACAATATTAGGGATATAGACATTTAAGTTATCAACAATAAGAAGAATCGCGTCAATAAAATATTGAGAGGGCCAAATTTGGAAGCACTTTGTGTCCCGAAAATATAAACGTGATTATTATAAGAAGTATGTTAAAGATGACGAGTTTCTATTTAAGAAGCCGTTTTATCTGCTTGTTTTGTCTATTAAGAGCCGTTTCAGCTCGTTCTGCCTTACTTAATAACGAATCTAACTTATCTACATGATTATCCATAGCATGAGACAACTGTGAAGGTTTTTCACCAACATCTTGAGGAATGTTTGGCTCGACAGATGCAGCTACTTCTTGAGCTGGTTCCGGATCACTGCCAGAAGCTTCTGAAGTCTGTTCACCATTACCAGAGCTAGCTGATCCTCCAATTTTCGTTTTGATCAGTTCAGTTACCGATCCACATCTCACCTATAAAACATGCAATTATTTGCAAGCTATTCTTAATACTTTTAATTCATACTTTAAATCTATCTAGACGTTTCTGTGTAGCGGAGAGAATGTTATTAAGTTCTTCGAGTTTGCCTCCCGTTGCTTTAAGTTCTTCACCCTGAGCTTCTGCTACCTGAAGTTAATTGTAAAATTCCCAAGAGGAAAAGAAAAATATTAATTAACAATGAAGTCTCGACTAAGAGATTTTGTACCTCTAGATTTGCAGCTTCAATTGCTTCCTCTTCAACCTCAGCTGCAAGTCTCTGATTCTCTTCAGCTTCCTTTTTTCGTTGCAGGAATTCTTCATAGTCTGGCTGGCCGACACCAAGAAGTTCAGCACGCATGCACTCGTATTCATAAGTTCCTTCAGCCATTCTTAAGATTTACAAATCTATTTTAAGAATAATTAACACACTGATTGAGGGTTGTTCTCTATCATATGATTGACCTTGTATTGGACTTGGTGTTAGTACAACTGGCACTTGATTATTGATCGCTGGAATATCCCTCGCATGCGCGTTTATAAAACAAACTACAAAAACGTTGGTAAGTCGAAATAAAATTCCCATGTATAGAAATTAATTATTTATATAACATAGAAATGATTCAAGAACCTAATGAGAAATATTTACATGTTTGCATAGTTGCTTTAAATTTCTTGTTGTAAAAGACGAGTTATCTATCTTAATTATATTACATAAAATAAGAAACGCATTAAAATCGTTCACTTGCAAATATCTACAAAAAATGATTTAACTGAACAACTGGTTTGATGTTAATTTAATTTATGTACACCTTAATGCATTTTTTGAGCTTGACTTAAAGTAATTCAATTAATAAAAATTTCCGTAATAAAAGTATGTTTCTATCACACAGCACGAGTGCCTGGCGTGTGTGCAAATTAAAACGCTACCCTAAAAATTAATTAAGAGTGCCACGACATGTCGCGGCACCACACAAACAAGGAATCTTTTGATCCTCCAAGGGGAATTTGTAGTCGTATGTGATTTCTTCGTTCACCCCAATCGGTTGTTTCGAATAAATAACTATTTTCTTGTGTTGTTCGATTGTTATTACTTTGGCATAACAATTTGGCTGAAAAAGTAACAGCAATGAGAAGGAACTCTAATCAATCAGAAGTGTAACAAATAAATAAAGAAACTTACGTTACAACTATGATTAATAAATCTTGCCAAATTGCCGGCTTTGGTGGCATCAATGATGCTCTCAAGATCGATCCTAAAAAGATACGAGCTACCGATACCAGTAGCTTCGTATTGTTGTTCCCTAAGATCAGCTAAAGAGGGTCGAATCATTTGACCAACATATTCGATGACCATTTCGTCAGCTGCAATTGGTTCCATTGCAAACAACCCCCAGTCGTGAATGGAAGACTTGGCAAATTTAATCTGCTTCTTCCTGAATTTCAACTGATTAAACTTGAGTAAATCTGAGTCTGTATCGATACCGAAGGCAGTTAACAATCGCCTTTGGTTTGATCTTGCTTCCCTTGACAAACCTAAAACCCCAAGAAAAATTTAATTCCATTCCATCTAAACAGGAATAGAGCTCACCTTGGAATTTAGAAACTGGCGCAGTGTTGGGAGACGTCGTCGCCAAATTCCTAGCATGATGATACTTATACTTCGCTTTTTCCTGAGCAGTGATCTTATAATATCCTTCAGTCCTAGCACTCCCAGTAGAATGCACTTTCCACTCCTCTCGTTTTCGCTTCCTAGGTGGTTGCGGTAAAGAATTGAGATCGGTAGGACAATGATCAACCCAATGTGTGTCGTTTAACCAATACCCTAAGTCATTAGCAAGAAGCGCTTCGTAGGAAATCTTCATGTATTTAATATCTTCAGTGTCAATCCCCTTCGTTAAAAATTCATACAAAATGCTCATCTCATTCGCCAAATCTCGTTTATTGAATGATACGGAACTCTCGTCAAAGTCTTTCTTCTTTTCAAAGAAGGATTGTTGATCGAACAAATTCTGAAGCTCTTGGAACTTCCTCTCTTTAGCAGTCTTCCTTGGTCTTGGAGCCTTCTTCTTCTTTCGCTCCTCTTCCACGACGACTTCCTTCGGAGTGCCCGACACCTCATTCGAGATGTAGCCATGATCATGTTTCAAAGTATCCTGGGTCGAAAGAGGTTGAGTTCCATCGTTTTCTTTTTGATCGCCTGGTGGTAACATGCAGTAAGAATGTTCGATGGCAACTTGCGAGCGAGGACTTGAGCCGTCCGACGATTCAGACACACGTTTCTCGCCATTAAAACTGCCGTCTTTATCATTATCCTTTTCATGAAGTTTATTTCTATTTTCTGCACTCTTATGTGAAGCGAGTTGCGTAAGAGCTTCGATAGCAGAAGATTCCAAATCAATTTCGTGATGAATATCTTTAGGTTTCCTTCTGCCTTTCGTTTTCGATGGAGGGATCTTAGTTTTCGCAGAGGATTTAGGCACGGTTGGTGAAGGAGTATCTCTTCTAATATCTTCAGGCGATTCGCTTTTCTTTTCGTTCTGCGAATCTTTTCTATTCAGTTCTTCTAGCTCTCGTTTCTTAGCTTCTAATTCCATTTCAAGTCTCTCTTGTTCAATTTGTTGCATCCATTCGGTGTTTCTTCGCCTTCTTTCGAGATATTCGCGTTCGTCATCGCTGAGATCACTATCGCCGTCCAGCAGCTTATCCAGTGTGCTCTTCTGCTTCTTTTTCTTTACAACTAGCTCATCTTCAGATACGTCTTTCTTATCTTCAACTTGCATAGGTTCTGGTGTGGTGTTTCTGGCTTCGATGCCATCTTCGATGGGCGATCGAGAAATCTCCTCTAAGTCCATGTCGGCAAAAGGTGATGGCAAAATGGCCGCATGATCTTCGCTTTCTGGAATAGGCGTTCTCCTGTCGTCTGGAGTTAAGCTCCTTCGGTTTCTCGTCTTTATCAAGGCTTCCTGAGAATCCGAGGCATCATCTGAAGAATCTGTGTCGCTCAAAGACTCGCTGGATGTCGCATACGAAGAAGAACTGCTAGTCGAAACTTTTCGTACTCTTCGCAATGTTCTTGCCGGTTGCGAATTCGATTCGTCATCAGAGTTCTGTACAATTTCCTCGTTATCTGAAAACTTCCTCGAGTCTTCGTCCATGATAACAGGACTGGGAATTTTTTGTCGTCTGAAACTTCGCATTTTCGGAAGAGAGGCGCGAAATCCAAGACCCAGGCCATCGATACTATCTCGATTTGATTCGAGAAGGTAATTAATGTTGTCTTTAATTACAGGTTCAGCTGGTAAGTTATCGTCTTTTCGCACAGTTTCCGGCTTGGCTGTTCTTATACGTTGGGATTCTTCTTCCCACCACGACTCGAATTTAGCAAAGGCAGTGTTTTCGATCATCTTCTTATTGAAATCTTTCTTCAGAATCTGTTTGAGTTCTTGAGCCACTTGATCAATCACCCCATCGATCGTAGTACAATGCGGATCTGATTTCGAAGAATGTCGGGGAATGTTATATGAGGGATATCCTTGTTGGAAAGGAAATTGTGGATATTGAGGCATTGCATACATGTGACCGGGATAACTAGGATAGTGATGTCTCCAATCGGGAGTGGTGTAAGTGGCCGCTGGGAAAGCGCCCTGATAAAAAGGACCTTGTGTATACGAAGAAAATTCTTTATCCCCGGGCTCGACAATTTTCTCGTTACTACTCAACGAAGAAAGTGACATCTCATCATCTTGATCTTTCACCGAATCCATTTTAAAATTTGCAATTGGGGAATAGTTTTGCCCACCGGTGAGGAGTTCGTCTTCACTCGAAGAGATATCCGAGCCAATTTTATCCAAATCAGCGAGACGCTTGTTCTCTTTGCGAAGGTATTCAATGTTATCGCGATAACATTGTAGGTACAGTTCTTTGGATTCGAAAGGAGATGGAAATGGAGACACAGGAGGAGATTCCATTGGAGGGGCTGCCGAAGGAGTACTACTTTCTGGTGCTGGCGGATTTATTAACATATCTGATAGTGAAACGCTCGAATGGTCATCATCACTTTCCACAGACGTAGGTATATGTGGACTTTTCTTCGTGTTATCATCATCCGAATCTGCCAGACTAAGAAATGGCGGAGCATTTGCCCTCTTGCCTTTCAACAGCATTGCGATTCGCGTGTCTAAATCTAAAGTTTTCGTATCCGTCACGTCTTTCTCTTTTTCTTTCTCATGTGACTTTTCCCTAACATATCGTGACTCCCCACGATCTCTTTCTTTTTTCTTGTCTTTCTTGTGTTTTCGCTTATCTCGTTTATTACTATCTGGGGTGAAATTTGATTCCCATTTTGTTGAACTAGTTACTGGTGGTGGTTGGGGTTTATCAGGCCAACTGGGTGGTTCAGGCCACTGCCTGGGTGGAGGTGGCTGTTGCCAAGAATTCATGGGTGTGTAACCTGGATAAGGTGTAGCATAATGTCCACCAGGCATTAAATAATCATATCTACAAATAACGCAATGAGAAATAAATTTATGTATGACTAATTACAATTTTGATGCTTACGGCAAAGGAGTAGTTGCATTAGGTGTGGATGGAGGATACACAGGACCACTGGGTGGTCCAGAAGTAAACCCAACTTCGACATGATTGCTCACAACTGGAGAATATTCGTTTTTATACGGAACCGATGATCCTGATCGACTATAATACCTATCATCATGAGAATGTCGATCTTCTTTTCTATTATGATGTAAAGATCTTCTATCATCCTTGTAATCCTTTTTATCATCATCATATCTTCTCTCTCTATCTTTTATAACATCCTCCCTTAAAGGTGGCGGTGGTAAAGTTTCATGCATAATATCATTAAGCTTTTTATCCTCCAGCTTTTTCACTTTCTCAACCAATGGGGCAGGTTTCTTTTCACTTATTAGATCTTCAAATTTGGCATTGATCTTTTGACCAAAAGGATCTAACATAACTTCAATAATTTTGCCCATTGCACTGGTGTTATTTAATTTTTCCACAGCAAATTTAGCCTCTGCAACTGTTGCATATACCACTCTGGCTAATCCCATGTGTTTCTTACTAACTGGATGATATAAAATTGTAATCTCATCAACTAACCCATACTTTATCACCATATCTTTCAGGAATGGCAAATCAATGTTATCATTTAATTGGAAAATGGAGACTTCAACCGCTGGTGGTTGACCCACATAATTTGAATCGATCTTAAACCTAAATACAAATGTGATGAGCTAAAGTCTGGCTTGAAGGAATTTAAGTCTCTCACCTAGGTACAGGTAACTCTAGAGTTTCCAATCTAGTCCACATACGACTCAATTGACTATTCCTAGGATCCCTAGGTGTAATGCAAGATGTAGTATCCCCTTGTACAAATCCATCATATCTATAAACTTTTGCAACCCCTTTTACCAGCATGGGATCACAAATAAGTTTATAGTTTTTCTGCTGGCTTTTCCCAGCATTCGGCAGCAGTGGATGATGGTTGTTGGGATTTGTGTGCTCCATGATCCCATTCATTCTGATGTTAAAAGTCTTATTAAGAATCGAAATACAATCAAGAATCAATTGAAGAAATACTCACGTAATTTTCTTAAATCAACTCGGCTCGTAAACATAACTCTTCGCTCGCATTATTCAGTTTTAGGTTATGTTTACTATTTTTACCCTTTTTCACTTTTCGCGTCAAACCAAAAGACTTTTTGCAGCAGTTGCAAATGCAGTAGCCTTGTTCCACAGCTATCTTGAGATAACTACTTGATTAACTTAAATCGCTCATTTACAGAGACAACATTTCGTTTTTGTTTATGCAGTGTGTTGATAGAAATTGACGCTTTTGTCAATGAGACATTTCCAACAAAGTAAAGACTTATTCACTCACGTTCTGATTATATCTTTACAAATTATCACTTTAAGGAGTTAAAGACGTGCTTAATTTTTTTCGGGCATGCAGAATGACTGAATGACTAAAAATTGCAATTTTGTAGACACAGATCGGCGAACAACGCGCTACTGTCATTGAAAAAGCTGTCACTTTCAATGTGACATTTGAAATCAAACGTCAAAACGAATCTTGAATTAATCTAAATAGCTCAAAATAGCCATATCAAAGAGAAGAATATAATCTAAAACTAGTTCAGAGTAAGATATTAAACTATGTTCTCCACTAATAAACAATTATAACTAAACCAATTCATTTTCTAAGAACATCAAGGATCAGGATTCCTCGACCTTCACTTTGTGTCGCCGTCTATCGTAGAAACAGGACTTCTACTGTCTACTCTAATTCTTAGCATAATCATTTTCTGGGAAAACCTAAAAGAAAAACGATTAAAATGTTTGAAAACTTCTTTGCAAAACTATCCAACTTGCTGCCACGTGTTCACGCAGACGACGAGGATATCGAAGATCCTCAACAGACTCTCAGGGTATTTATATTTGTTATAACCTTTCCAATGGCAAATTACATAATTGTATGAAATTTATAATTTTCTTGCAGGACGAATGCAGAGAGGATCATCATGTCAAGCCTTTAATAGAGCGTTACGAAGCTTGCAACGATCGTGTGAATTCCAAGAGCAAAACTACTGAGACATGTGTGGAGGAGTTGTTCGATATGTTACATGCTCTCGACCATTGTGTCACACCAAAATTGTTCCCAAAACTGAAGTAATTTATTTGTATATTATTAATTGAAAATGTAATGTTATGTAGAAGAGGGAGAAGTAGTCATGAATAAATAAACTTTAGTTAAATTACTATTTTGTTTTTCTTCACATTTCCCTTTGCAAATTATTTTATCATTGAAAATGGATTAAAAACAAATAGTAAGTAGACAACAACACCCTAATTTTATATATATATACAGTATACACTTATAATTTTAATAATATAATATATAAAAATTATACACAAGAGTTGAGACTTGTGTATATAATAGAAGAGTATATAATCGACATACAAAGTTTGTGGTTTGAATAGAAAAGAAGAAGTATTAGGAATGTAATTATCTGCTGTAATATTTTGTTCTTAGTGTGAATCATGTTTAGATTGTTATTGCCCAACGCCTGTTTTGAGAACGTCAAAACAGACTTTGCAAACTCGCACAGGTTTGTTCTCACCGAATTTAATAATGGGGACTTCTTGATCTGAACATTTCGAGCATAAAACGCGACTGCAATGTCGACAATGATGTTTCCTAATAATAATTGTAAAGCTAACTCCGCACTCTTGGCACATATCTGTCGAAGCCCAGGGCACCTGTTGAGCTAATTGATCTAAGAGGCGGTAAAGCAACTGTTTTGTTGCGACCTAAAAAGAAGCACAGTCTTGATAAGTATCTTGACATATGACAACAATCCTAATCAGCTTACTTGATAATTAAACAAAGTAACTCGTTCGTGATTTTCCATTGCTAGACTAGCATTCGCTTTGACAAGGACTCTGCAGAGATTCCCATTGCCTTTCATATAGGCGAGTAACAAAGGAGTGTTACCATCCACGTCCTGTTTGTTAATAGGATAATCTGGCATACATTCTAAGAATAACTCACAAATAGCTGCCGAGTTTTCTTTCCCATTTTTGCAAAGTTCATGCAAAGGATTGCGACCTTTAAGATTGATTGCTTCGGCATCGATAGTAGATTCAGTCAGCAGGACACGAACAACATTTAAGTGACCTTCACGAACGGCTACGTGTAAAGCATTATCACCGTTCATATCAACAGCATCGAAGTCTGCATTGTTTTGCAAGAGGGCTAAAACCCCAGGAGCATTGCCTGCATGAGTAGCAACATGTAAAGCTGTTTGTCTAAAACGAAAGTACGTGAAAATCATACGGAATGAGATTGAGTCGTAATTGAATTTACTTGTTCACATCTCGATCTTCAATCCTTGCCCCAGCTAAAATCAAACTCCTTAAAAGTGTTTCGTTACCACAACGAGCAGCTAAATGAATTGGTGGTGTAAGAGTGGGATCTTGTACTCGTGAATTGACATTCACTTGAATCGAAAGTAGAAACAGGACACTTTCAAGATCGCCTTTTTTGATAGCTGTATGAAGGAAATTATGTCCTCTGGCATCGAACTAAAACGGGATAAAGTTAGACGTGAATATAATTTTATGTTATGGAAGAGTTTAAATACTTGTTCTGCAGCGGAGGGCATCTTATCTAAAATCGACTGTGCAGCTTTATTATTTCTCACAGTCAATGCAGTAGCAAAAGGACTTAATCCTGACTTATCCCTTAAACTTAAATCAATTTCAGGTACGCTTAGCAAGAGAGAAATTATACCCGGATGTTGATTCTCAATTGCAAGATGTAAAGGTGTTTTGTTATCGCGGTCTCGTGCGTTGACATTTGCTCTGTGTTCAACTAAAGTCTAAAAATGCAATAATACTTGATAACATTATTAACGCCTAAATTAAAACGCGATTAATACCTGTGCTATAGTATCAGGACCCCATTGACAACACAAATGCAAAGGGGAAGCTTTATCTCTGGCTTCGTCACCCCCTTCGCCTTGTGGTCCTGGCATTCTAGGTGAATCCAAGTCACATCCTGCTTGTATAAGAAATATAGCGGCTGCCTCTTTGTTCTCATCGATTGCACGATGGAGAAGTGTCTGTCTACATCCTTCAGGACCAGTGTCCCAACAATCAGTATCTGCGCCATGTCGTACGAGAATACTAGCAATATTATCCTGACCGGAATCGAGTGCTGCCCAAAGAGGACAATTGCCCAATCGATCAGGAGCAGACATATCAACCCCTTTGCTACATAAAGCGTCGACTACTTCTGGTAATCTACAGTGTATAGCTAACTGAAGAGGACTCTCATAATCCAAAGTTCTAAAAATAAAAAGTATCATCTTTGTTTTAAGAATCGAGAATCAATATGGACATACACTGCATTAATGTCAGCCCCATTCTCCAAAAGAAATATAGCTGTCTCGGGATCTTCTTTCAATATAGCCTGATGCAAGAGAGTAAAATCTTTGCCGTTTCTGACATTTACATCAGCCTTGCCTTCAATGAGAAGAGGTACGAGATGTTTGTACCCTAACGACAATGCTAAACTAATCGGTGTTTCTCCCTCAATATCTCGCACATTAAAATCTGCCTTAACGTTGTTTTCAGAGTTCTCGTTATATTTCACAATAGCTCGGATAGCATCCTCAGCATTCGCCTGAACGGCGTAATGCAAAGCAGCTCGTCGTTCAACAGTCGTAAGAATATTTGGATTTGCACCGAGTGCTAAAATTTTTGCGAGGAATTCATCAGCATTGCGTTTACAAGCAGTGTGAATGCAAGTCTCCCCATCGGCATTGCAATGGTTGTAATTATGCACATGATCGGCCAAAAACGTGGCAGCTGATAATGCTCCGTCCATCAAAAGGACTTGCAACAGATTGTCGTTGTTTTTACTGTAAATTGGGTCAGTGTTGACCGACCGTGATAACAAACTCTCGCTATAATAATCCTCTCCGGATTCATGTTTCAATAGCGCATAGTATAAGGGAGCGTGATCTGAGTTTGTTTTTATATTGAGATCAAGATGTGGGTTGTCGAGAAGAAGAGCGAAGATAGCTTGATTATCTGCCATGATGGCAATATGAAGAGCAGTGCTAAAATAATTATTTGTAATTCGAAATGATTCATTTGTAAATGATAAACTCTTACAAGCCGTGTTTGTTCTGTGCGTTTACATTAACATTCTTGTTGATTAGTTTCTCTGCAATCACTGCAGCATTTTCCAAAGACTGGACGTTTGCAATGAGATGCAAAGCAGTTTCGTTTTCATTGCGAGTGGTTGTAGCAGCATCGCAATTTGCCTCTAGCAGAAACAAAGCACTGAAAGCATCTTCATGGCGAATTGCTCGATGCAAAAGAGTTTCGCCTGAATGGTCGCGAATGTTTATGTCTGCATTGTGTTGGACTAAAGTTTTGGCGATGCTTTCGTTCTTTGATCTGAGAGCTAAGTCTAAAGGGAGTTCCCCTGATTGAGACCAGACGTTCACTATGTCTGAGAGCTAAAAACACAGCAAATTTTAATTAGCAAAGGATAAATTTAAAAGGAAACAGATGTTGAAATGTGTAACCGGAAAGTGTAATGTGTTTTAGAAAATATTTTGTGGAAGAGTCAGTCATTCCTGCGAGAGTGTTGATACGAACAAAAGAAGCAACAAGTAGATTATTCAAACTCTGTTTCTTTCGCAAACGAGCAATAATTGCCTACATGTTTGTCGGGCTGGGTCATGGCCTACATTATTTGGGAATTTATTTCGGTACTTCGTGTTTCTAGGTCACAAATAACCGCGGCTATTTTGCATAAACACTTCGTGTGATGACAAGAAAGAAAATTGGATGTTTTCAAAAGTTATTTATAAAAATTCGGAAAATCATCAATTAGTAATTATTCCTCGAATATCTCCCGCACACTCATTATCGCAACGACAAAGTTTTAAACCGAACGTAATATGAATCACATCTTATCTAAGCTTTGACACGGAATAGCAACGTAATTATGATCTCTTACTACATTTACATCATAATAAAATCAATGGTCGATTCTTTGGACTTTACTAACTAATACACGTCCAAAGTGTTTTCATTCCCCCAGTTCCGCTCGTAATTCATTCCGTTTTATAAACGCAATGGATTTGTAGACTCGTCAAGCATGTCCATGTGTTGGATTCACCGTTGTTTACGTACTCAGTTCTCCTGCTACTAAACTACAATCAATTCAGTTAGTTTCAGTTTGCAGGCGACTGTCGACTTGCCAGGATTACAATCATTGCTCTCTTTGTGATCGCGAAAAGCACGCGCAAAATAATGTCCCATGCGGATTTGATAATCGCGTAATTAAAAAGCCTCGTAATCTAACAGCAACCTACCAAAGAAATAAAGAGGACTTCGAAAAATCCTAACTGATTTAATTTAGACTAAACTGTGATTCACTATTAATACTTGCGAAAATTCTAATCGAGTTCTAAATTAAACTAATTTTACCTACAAAATGTGTTCTTCAGTTACAAAACAACCTGTGATATTATTCGTCATAGTTTTTATCAATTTCATTAACATTAGTAAGTATCTACGTAAACTTATAAAAGCTTTAAAATGTTTTTGTATTCACACCAAATACAATAACTTGTCAATGTCGATAAGATAACAAATAATTTACGTCTCAATGATGGTATAATAACATTAAAACAAAACGAGATGGATGACTAAATTAAATTAGCACCTAAGTTTTGAAAAACTAATAACTTCAAACAAGAAAATCAAGGCGCATTCTATTTTATTTCGTGATAACATAAACGCAAGATGACTCGGATTCTTTCACTGGCCTTTTAAGAAGAAGTCAGTGTTAGTAATTAATATGAACTAACCGGTTCTACATGACAGACTTTTAGGTTTTTATATCCCGCAAGAATGTTAACTTCGAATCTAATTAACTAATTGTTTATGTGCGGAACACTCCCTCAATTACAGGGAGGAATATTATGATAAAGAAAACTATACAATTCTGACCTCGTTTTACTTTGTACAAAAAAGTGCGTGCCAACACAAATTTGCAATTGTGTGCTCAGAAAGCAAATCAATAAATAATAAAGCTGCAAGCAACTCTAGAAAAAAATTGCAAGAACATTATTAAGTTTAATCGTTTGAATGGTAAACTAGTTTTACCAAATGACAAAATGCAATAATAAATGGGCTAATTCACCAATCTTACGTGTTACCTTGCAGCTAAATTAAAACTTTCTATTTTTCTGCTTATCGAGCACAATACTAATCAAGCGAAAATCATTCAAAGTTTCGCAAGTAGCAAAAGTATTAAGCAACGAAATGACTCACGTGTTGTTAGAATTTATTTAATTTAATTGTAAATGAGAATGGAATTATAACCGAGTTCCGAAATCATTGTCGCCAGCGATAAATAATAAACGAGGTCGTTAATGAGGATGTCCTAATCACATATTACCCGATTAAGGCGCTCGTTTCTTAACATTAGTGTAAATGAGACATGATATAAAGTTTAAATATGAAGCAGACTATTTTAATAAGTCGCAGGAAACTGCAATAAACATACTGCAATTTTTCACGAGCTTATCTTAAGAGGAAAAACGTAGGAGGACATATCAATTACAAAATGAAACCGTATTTTTCAGCCTCAGCACTTCAATGCTACAAGTGCACAATGACGAAGCCTTCCCCTCATACCAACGAGACCGTGAGACTTTGTTCAAATTTCGACTACTCTAGTAAATACATCGTGGATTGCCCTTATTCAACAATGTGTATGAAGAAAACTATCAGCGTTAATTTGCCAAGACCAGTGAATGGCACAGAAAGAGACTGTGCACAGCAACGAAATGATTATCAAGACCTTGAGGACGGTCGATGGCAATTGAAAATGTCTATTGAAGAACCTTACACAGAAGGATGTTCTGTTATAGACGATAAGGGCCTTCGTACTTCTCACGTAGAGTTTTGTTACTGTCGAGGGGATTTTTGTAATACTTCTAAATTTGTACAAGAGTCGTGTGCTCTAATAGTCGTTCTAGCTGTGATAAGCCAATTTATACTATATTAAAGTAACTAGCTTAAATTTGTAAATAAAAGAGATATATGTAAATGAAATCAAACTGTCTTACTCTGGATCCATTTTCAACCAAGCAAAGAAACACTACATCCTCCCTTTGCAATCGAACAGCTGTATGAAGGACCAATTGAGTCTTACTCTTTAACATTTTATATAATAATGGCCCACTCATATGCTCAAAATCCCCAGCATCCAAGTCATCCCAATGAGTACTAATCAAAGCTGAACAATACTCTCTAAGTTCCAAGGCACCAATCTCTTCAGCAACTGAATAAAACCTGACACAGCTCCTAACATCCACATTAGCAATTAATTGCTGCTCACAGGCACTGACAAGAGTATGCAGCTTAAATTCTTCTGCTTTTCGAATAAGTTTCAAGGTAAGACTATCATCATTGAAACCGATTTCATTGGTGTACAACCATCTTATCAGTATGTTAGCAACATCTGCATCCATCTCAGACCAATCTAATTCAGACTGTTTCAACGTTTCTTCATTAAACAACTCAGATCTTGCACTCAGAACTAATTTATGAGCAGGGGTTTGCTTTCCACCCTGCAGCTTAATTTGAATATCACTGAACATTGCTGAATCATGCAGATTTGCAACTGTTTTCAATAGCCTTGCAGCAAATGTATCTTCAGTGTCTTGTGTTCCTGCAGAGAGATTGTAATATTTCTTTTCGACATCATTATATTTAGTCTGGAGTTTCGCATACTGATCTTTAAGAAGGCTCAGATGTTGTTGAAGTTTATTTACTTCGATTTGTGCTAAAAGAATATTCGAATTTGAAGAAAATTCATTTCTAAAATAAGGCTTCAAAGAGAATGTATACTGTGCAAACTTACACATGATGTTTGTTATCATCCAAATGGATTAAGTCGAAAACTTATTAAACATTTTTTGCAACAAAAACAAAGACCGGAATAGGTGAAAACCGTGCAACAGCAGAAGTAGGCGTCGATGGTATTGTTTCAGATATCACAGTTATTTTTTCTCATTTATTTGCTAAGAACTGCTTCTTATTCACTTGATTTTGTGCAGAAAACTAAAGTTTTTAACCGGATAATTTCCACTACGAAAACAATTCAATTATTTAATTAATCTTAATTATGATAAGAGACATACCACAGCAGAAATTTGCTGTTACTGTGGTTGAGATTGACAAGTCAATGTTGCTCTCGTCTCCGCATAAATTGGACGGCGCCACAAATATGATAATAACGATAATAAATTGTTCAACAGTACACAAATAGTAAGCAGAAATAAAATGTAATTTATGAAGAATTACTATACTCTTAACTATATATCAATATTTTACCAAATTGTAGATTTTAAGAAACAAGTCAGTGTTTAAAAATGGATCATACGAAGCCTTGGACTTGTCAAGAATTAGTTGACCATGCTGAGAATTGGTCACTCGCAGGAAATGTGGGGCTTCTAATGCATATGGAACAATTTGCTGAGGTATATAATAAAAAGAAAAAAAAATAAAATGAAGTATGTATAACTTTTGATTTTAGAATATGTTTAATCAAGCTTATCAGACTAGCAATAACTTGGAAAATCTTTTGGAAGACTTAAATAGTACTGACATACAGTTAGATATAGTACGAAATCAATTTTTGGGCTTGCAGAATACACAATTTATTGAAAGCAGAGTCTATGAAGATGATGAGACGGTTGTCAGTGAACCAAGTATCGAGGTATGTTGAAATTGAAGCTGATAATACATTCATTTTAATTTTGAAATGTTATTTATAGGCCACAGAACAAAAATTAGATGATACTGCTAAACATGAATTAATAAAATCTGCTGTTACCAAAGGCCTAGAGGTATTAGATAAATATTATGATAATATCAGTATTCCCGAAAGCGATAGCGACTTGGATGAACCCGATTATCGCAGCTATATGTTAAGAGAAAAAGATCCTTATATTCATCGTCCTTTACCATACATTATTGGAACTGAAGAATGGCATACCAAGTGGCATGCAGGCCTTGGAGACTCTAGTGATGAAGACGACGATAATGAATTAAGGAATGGTGGAAAAGCTGGGATTGAAGAAGAATTTAGCGACACTGATTCCGAGAGTAATTTACCAGTTGTTGATCGTCGATTTGATGCATACAAAAATCAAGTGGATAATTATAATAATACAGCTATTGAAGATGAGAATTCGGATGAATTCAATGGAAATTCTATTCCCGTAAATGTACTAACAGTGAAGTTAATTTTTCTCTAATAGTTAACTAATTTAATTTTTTAAAGGTGCCCATTACCAATGCAACATTTGCTGAACAACTAGCTGCTAAATTAGGCGACGTTTTGATTGCACCCGATCTTGAAGTTAATAATAGACCTATTAAACGAAAACCAACAACATGTAAATCTATTTTATCTAAATACTATCCCACAATTATTATCAATTTTCTTGTAGCTTTATTGCCAGATGTCCCACCAATTTTGCAAGAGTCTGATGATGATAAGAGAGCCGAAGCTGGCATGTTCTCAGGCGGAGGAGGTCTGTTTGATAGTTATGAGGCTAATAAACCTCCACCAATTACTGCCCCAATACAAAATCAAATTAAAGTACCAAATTTGTTTGATGATGACGAAGATGAGGATTTTATACCTCAACCAGTATCTACACAACAACTCGCAAGAAATGAAACTACTCGAGGATTGTTTGATGACACCGATTCAGAAGACGATTTTTCTGTTCCTGTGCCAACGAAAAATATTTCCAATGGACAAGGAGCAACAAGTACCGAAAGGAAACCTCCTGCTGGAGGTGTAAATGTTTTGGGTGGGTTTCTACCCAAGAGAAAATCTTCTTCCTCTGAAGAAGAGGACATAAGTGATCAGAAACAAACATCTGAGGCTATACCGTCTCCATTAAGTCAACCACCACCAATTAAAGTTGAAGAAAAAAAGAAAGAAAAGAAGGTGTTGAGTTTGTTCGATGATACAGATGACATATTTGAAGATGATATTTTTGTATCTAGTCCAGATATAATGTCTAAAAAGCCATCAAAATCAAAACTATTTGATGATAGTTCTGAAACAACTAAAATAAATAAAAACCTCTTTGGTGAGGCATCAGAAAATGTGAATCTATTTGATGATGATAATGACATTACTAGAAATATGCCTCCTTTATTTAGTACTGACACACAAGAAAAAACCAAAAAGAAAACTCGGAATTTGTTTGATGAATCGGATGAGGAAGATGATGAGTTCAGCTCGTTGCCAGTATCAGAGAAACCTGGCAAGAACTTTTTTGAAGAAAACGAAAACAATTCGTTGTTTGTAGATGATAAATTTAAAGAGAACATTTGGGCGTTTGCAGACGAAACTCCTCCAGTACTACCTTCCACAAATAAAGATGAAAGTGAAATATTAGATGAAAACAGCATAAAAAATAAGGGTGAAATAGAAAGTAAAGAAGAGGCTGATAAAAGCGCGAATACTGGATTTACTATTTTTGATAAACATCCTCCACCATTATTAGAAAATATACCGGTTGAAAGTACTCAATCAGCAATAAGGAGTATGTACATTATTCATTTCCCTAGTAATTATTTATAACTTTGAAATTATTTTTAGAACTTCCAGGCAAAATTAAACATAATTTAAATATTAATGTAGCTGCCTTAATGCCTGGAGCTCGTGTGATAAAGGATGATTCTAAACCAGAACAAGAATTTAAGCAAACGAATCAAGAATCACCAAAAGATGATAATTCTGCAAGTCATATTGATAAAGAAAATATTATTGAACAACAATCATCTTCTAACTCGGAAGTTCTCAATTGTATGACGAAGGTAAATATTGCTATTGATTTTTAATTTATTTGCAAGGTTTAAATTGAATTAACTTTTAGACAAGAGCTAAAATACCCATGAAAAGAAAACCATCAACTCGTCAAGCACGTCGAAAAGCTCTTGAAACTTGTCAAAGTCTTGAAAGCTCTTCTCAGGCACTACCAGAAGAAAAACCTATTGAAGAATTTAAGAATAATGACATGAAAGATGATAATAATCATAAGGAGGAAAAAGTAGAACAAACTGAAGAAAATAAATTAAAAACTGCAAATTTATTCGACGACTTAATTACGGATATAAATGATATTTCTGATACCAAATCAACAGCAAAGGGTTTATTTGATGACTTAGAAGACAGTTTCAAAATCAAAGATACTCAAAGCAGTATGTATAATCAATCATCTTCGTCAACACCTAGGAAACAATTAATTGTTGACGATGATGACAAGCCTGAGGATATACCAGCTCCAAGTTTACAAAAAACAACAACAAAATCTGAAGATCGAAAGAAAATCAGTTTGTTTGACGATCTCGATGACGTTGAACAAAACGATTACTTATTTACATCAGATTTATTGCCTTCGAAAAAAACTGATGTTGGAAACGTGAGAGTTTTTGGAGAAACTGTTCCAATAGTAAAAGACATGGAAAAAGACAAACGCGAAACTCTGAAGATAGGAAAAGGAAAAAGTTTAGTTTCAGGATTATTTGATAATATCCACGATGATGAAGAAGACGATTTATTTGCAACTGCATCAAGGAACACTAATATTTCTTTCCCAAAAAAGCAAAGTGAAGATTTAAATATTCCTACTGCTAGCATCAATCAAACTAACATTACTTCACAACCAATTACAAAAACGAAAAAATCCAACAACAATAAGAGTTTATTCGATGATTGCGAAGATGATGATGACCTATTTGCTACTAGTTTTAAACCAAAGACTTCAAAAACATTCCAAGCAAGCAAAGTAAAAGTTAACAAGATTCAATCCCAATCTATCTTTGGTGACGATGATGATAGTGATGATATATTTAATACAAAGAAGATTGTGAAACCTACAACTTTGCAAGAAATATCATCGACATCCCAAAGGGAAAGAGAACAACACGTAACAAATAAAATTGTCCCTGTATCAATTACAAAGCCTAAGAATGATCCTTTAGCGGCTCTTTTTGATGATGATGGTGACTAAACGACATCCTTGTGAAAATATTATGTAAATTTGTGCTCAAAGAGCGATATACATAATTTATATATAAGTTGATAAGGTTGGACGAAGTAAAAACAAAATATAAACACATCCGATTTATTATTTCTAAGATAAGGTGCAAACAGCATATTCATATTACCTTATTTCATAGCGCATAACTTTAAAAGTTAGTTCTTATTTTTCTGATGGCTTTTCTTGGATTTGCTTTTAGCGTTTTTAATCAATGCTTTATTAGCGATTTTAGACTTGACCGATTCAGATTCACTCTTCACTTTAAGTTTGGATTTTTCCTGGTTCAAGCTCAAAACATCATTAGCTCTCTTTTCTTTAGAGCCTTTCTTTTCT
>JASKGN010018074.1:0-10901 GCA_030556245.1 Falagria sp. GC000072 | reverse complement strand
TTGTAAAAATAAAATTTATAAAATAAACCAATGATAAAATAACTTTATATAATAAATTAAGAACAAATTGTGCTTTGCTGCGTAAATCATAAAAGTACCATTATCAAATTAAATTTTCCTGCTCAAAGGGAAGTTTTAGTGTAATAGTAAAATTTTCTACTAGAATATTATTTGACTAGCGAATGTGAGTTTCTATTACCCGTGGAGTATGCAACCTTACCTAAGCGGGTAAGTAAAACTCACACTTGCGAATTGAATCTGAATTCTGAAACAGATAGAGGTCCTGATAAGGCTAATAATTTATAAAATGTTCATGATTGTAAAAATAAAATTTATAAAATAAACCAATGATAAAATAACTTTATATAATAAATTAAGAACAAATTGTGGTTTGTTTCACAATTTAGATTAGTGACAAGATGAAATGTAAAGTAAGCCAGAAATGTAATGCAATACGCAACGTGAGTTATGGAAATGAAAAACCGTTGACATATTTATCTTGAAATAAAGTAAGATATTCCTATCACGTATTTGATTTTTTTGTTCTTCATGACGTGCAATAATGAAAAAGGCTACAATTTCAATTAAATTGGAAAATTACACATCAAAGTTCTCCCTTGTGCTTGCACAAAAGCATCGAATGAATTTTCTTATTAATCCAATAAAATTTTAATTATCGAAGTCAACTTTATCCTCATCAATTTGCATATTAATGAATAACTAGCCATTGGAACTAATAACTATTACTATTTCGTCGACATCTTAATATTCTTTGGAATCGTCGGTAAAATCGATTAAAAGGTAATAACAACAATTAGATATAGACAGTTATTAATGTATTAATGGCTTAGTATGTATTAATTATCTTAATAAGTAGAACTCAATAAAATCGATATCAAAGGAAAACTCATACGCACATAATTATTCCATTTCTAATTTAATTCTATTATGATAGTACTAATTTAACTATAATGCGTAATAAATTTTGCCATGGGTAATAAAGTACATATTAGTATTGATTATGTTTATTAAATTTATATAATAGATAACTAGTAAGATGTACAAGGTGTTCGTTAATTTTAGACTGGGAATCACGTGACCTTGCAACGTCACAGTTTCAGTTGGAGTTGCAGCAGTTTCACTAGCGACACCTGCCCACTCAAAAATTCACCAATTACCTCACAAAAAAAAAATTCTTCTATTATTATTAATATATTTATTATTATAACAGAAACAGCTTATACAGGTGGTTCAAGGACGGTCGAAACGTGCGTGACCTATGCCAAGGAAGGACCACTTTTAATCCTGTACCCATGTCACGTCCTTATAACAAGATATTAGAACGTTAGACACGTACCACATGCCAGACAACATGTGGGTCTATAAGAGCCCACTTATGGGAATGAATTCAAGGTTGTTACAAATCCACTGATGCTGACGATTAAAATCTGATTTTTTTTAATTTGAAATATCCTTAAAAAGTACGAAGGAAATTTTAAAAGTGGTAATGCTAATGTCGAGAGACAGATTGTACAACGTCCTGCTGTCCGTCATTAATCACCCACGCCGATTGTGCGAAGATCGATTAGGAGGTTTCGGCGTGCAGTAGGAAAAGCGAGTTATTAATTATTTTCGGGTGCGCTTTCCCATCCCGAGCAAAAAAAAATGAAAGAGTCTTACTATTATTTCGCACTCAAGCGATGCGAGGTGTAAATTACAATAAGATGATGGTGCTTCCTCAAAGGGCAACACGGAAAGAATGGTGCGAATCAATTTTCCTTTCGTTCTCCACCAACGGCAGGCATTAGATTGTTATTACGTGGCAAATTTCTTGAATCGCTTTGTGCAGATATGAATCGCTCACTTATTGTGTGGGGCGGGAATCAAACGCCGCTCGGGATTAATTAATGAATTGACGCGGAGAAAGACACTTTTCTGGATATATCACATTCCTTGGCTGCGACGACGGATTATATAAAAAAGCAAGATTAATATGCAACGCCGATTAAATCCACTTCAATGCTGCCAGCCTTCTTCTTGGAAAAGACTGCATAATGGATTTTTTGTTGGTTGGTTGAGAAGGTGCTGCTCGCTCGCCTTCAACCGTTGCTTGCCAAAATTTATGACTCAAAATTCCCAATCTTTGCTTTTATTTCCTATTTGTTACTAAGGACTTTTGCTAATTTTCAAAAAAATCTCTTTGAAAATGTTTGAATAGTTTAAAAATGTAGAAGTTACAAATCAGCCAGTACGAATTCGGTACAAATTGCCTGAACATAATAATATTTGGGAATGGTCAAGGTTAAGCAAATGCTAAATTTACAGACAGCATACATACACATGCCGAAATTGTGCGCGTATTGCGAGCAACGTAAAACGAGTCGTCGACGGTATGCAAACCTAGTTGGGAGGCCAGGACTGAGGATAGGTCCGGGTCGACAACAAAACCACGGGATAAGTGACGATGTTCCACGCAAAATTCATACTTACTTTTGCTTTAAATATAAATTATTCATTGCTACCATTTTATCATTTTATTCGATTTTTAATTTACTTTGTGGAGGAACGAGGAGGTAGATACAATTTGGCAACTCACATCAGACGGAGCATAAAGTTGCGCGGGCGGACAAAACAATTAAACAACGAAAAAAGGAAGAAGAACGTTTGCTTGATAACCTTGACACTGGTATAATAATTACTCGCTACGACACTCCTGTTATTCGAGTAGATTTCGACAGTATAAATCATCGAATATTTGTCATTATTACCAGTTGCAAGTTTATATGTGCATTTAGTTATTAACTAACGAGTTAGTGGAATTTTACAGTGCCTAAGTTAAAAGTTAATTAAGAATTTATAAATAGACAACTGAGGAATCACTCTGTTAAGTTTGGAGTAATTCAGAATTGTTATGCAATCTCTAAATTTGAATTGGTAACAAGATGGACCACAAATTTTGCATCATAAAAAAGAAAACTTTTATTGCGGCTAGCAGTAATGAAATATTTTTATCGCTCCAATTAAGGACATGACTATGCGATGTCAAATTTCGTCAGACGGGATGTCTGGTACTGCCCGCCAGACATTTATTATTACTACTCAGTCAGTCAACGCAGTTCACTTATGATTATTAGTAAATATTGGTTTTGTTCATAATGCCATTGCAAAATGTTAAACTCTCCCAAGATCACTACCTCTAGATGCCTAAAAGCATAAAATAATAAAACCAGTGGGATGAGGTTTTTTCTTTGGAATCCCCAAAAATCGCACCTTGCAGGAGCCTCCTTCCATTTCGGCAAATGCCGCCGACGTCGTCGCCGACGAGCGGTCACTTTCATCCAAGGTCGAATTTGTTTGGTTTATTTTTACCCTTTCTGCCTGCGACTAGACGATGTGCGCGACCTAGGCCAACCGAAAATCTGGTGCTGCAGTTGTGGGTTTTGCAATGTTGCTTCCAGCCTAGTTAATGTGTGCGAATGCGAAATTAAGAGTCTTTGTGTCTAGTGCGCATATTCACAATTGACGAACCTTGAGTAAGGTGACTCTGACTGAGTGTGGTCAGTGACACGATGTGCGAATTTGGATTGGATAATTTTATTTGTGCCCGTCTGCTCTTCGTTTATTGCGCGGGACGTAATTAACTATTTTTGGCTGGGTGCAAATTTGCAAATTTTTATTGCGAATTTGCGAAGATCTGTTTGACTAAATAATGACAGTCGAACTAACTCACCGCAGACAAATGTTTCATCGGTGTGGGTTTGGTTTATTGATATTGATGTGTGTAACTCACCTGAAACAATAAAAATTATTAATATCGTAAAGAATTATATCATTTATTTGTTTAAAATTTAAACATTTCAATGGCAATGTCTAATAAGTTGAGAAATATTGGTTTGCAATCTATTTTGAAAGTTTGCAATCTCAGTTTAAACGATTATTTTTTGAGATTATTTTAAAATTTCAGAGTTTCAGTAATAAAAAAGATTTTGCTGCAATTATTATAGAGAAGCTTTTAATGACTTGGATTTGGTGTAGGTGAATGGTAGCAAGGTTATTAGTAACAAATATGAAAAATAAAGTGCGTCTCGTTTACTTAGCTGAAAGAAATTATAAGCTGTAATATTTATTCTTTGACTCGGTTTAAAATTGCTAGACTACTTAGTTGTAAGTTCCAACATCTCAGATCTTAAAAATACCTTTGAGCATGCAACACAAGAAAAGCTCAATATTTTTGTGCTGAGATAAGGGTGCTCGCCCACTGCGCAAAATTCAGCAAATACTAAAATGGCGCCGAGTAATTTTTAACAATAAAGTGCAAAATCTGCTTAGAACGGTAGTGGTCCTACTTAAGAAAAAAAAATTGTATAAATATTTTACAATTTTTGATAAAATCATTTTAAAGAAATAGTTAACTTTTAATAAAACTTTTGAAATATTTAATAGTATAAAATCAACAATATGAAAAGAACAAATAAATTCATATATTTGGAAACAAACAGAACAGAGAGTTTGCAAACGAAATGAAAATAATTCAAGTTAGCCAAAGGCACAAAGAGATCAATTTACATAAGAAACACAATGGGAAAGTTGCTTCTTAAACCACCCGCAATTGAACAGCGTTTACAAACAGCTAATTAGCCACCAGCTAAACCACTTTATTTATTAATTAAAAAAGCTCCTTCCATCTTGTTAACAGAATAAAGGAGGGTTTACTTTGTTAGTACTTCATTATTATTTTATTTTTGAATATTTTCCATTGATAAATTACATACAAAAATTTCGTGAGTAGTCTTTTTATATAAAACGAAATATAATTGAAATATAAATCAAACTTTGACATATCTACACGAAAAGATTATCACACAATGAAAATTACTATCGAACTGAGCGATTAGAAATATGTGTCTCCACTAACATGTTGTAGGATATTTTAAAATTTTGATTTATTACCATGCTCATTGACGTAATCGGCCTCCAAGCAATTTAATTTATTTCTGACCATACTTGGTACTAATAAAATGTACAATATGCATAGAAATGTAATTAATAATAAATACAACTCTTTGATAAATAAATACTAGTAGCAGGTAAGTTATTGTAATTTTTATTTTTATTAATTAATAATTAACAATCTTATATTTTAACTAAACTTTGTAGATGGCGCCAGATCATTTTTACAAATGAAATATGTATGAAATTTATTTCGTTTTTTTTTATTCAGATTTACATATTAATAAACTAATAGTAAATACTACTTGTAAATAAATAGTAACAACCTTAAGTGAGTAACGAACAAGCCATCTTGTAAATGCCATACGAGTTTGCACGTCGCATAAATCTCGAGTTATGGCGAGCTTGATCAAATGTTGCAATCGGCTAATTTCACGAATGTTAATGAATGAAAATGCGCGCACATTCGCCATTTCAAACGCATAAACGTTGGAATTTCATTGCAACTCAACCTCAGTCGAGCGTACTCGCATGCACTTACTTACATGAATAAAAGTGATTTGATTTGCATTTCGTTTCAAATTACCTTGTGTTAATATGATTATTACGAGATTGTGTCGATTACAAATTGCCTTACTTGTAAGGAAGCAGGAATGAACTTTTCACAGTCCTAAGAAAGTTCTAGAGCTTTTGCATAGAATTTTTCTTTCTTGTTACAAGTAGTAATAAATATGCAAGAACAACACTTGTGACTTTTCCATCCTATTTCTACGATTGTTTTACGTTATGTCTTGTTTATTGTTTATTACATTTATATATTCGACCTTTAGTTAGTTAGTTAGTTAGTTAAATGTTTAGTTCTTTATGTGCTATTATTAATAATCCCATTTTGCAGAGCGATTTTAATAAATTATCAATAATGAATTAAGTATTTTATTATTTCCAGTTGGTATGCTTTTAGTTCTTGATATGACACATTTGATGCAGCAATGACGCAATAAATTATTTAGTTCTAGAAAATCCGTGGGCGGTTTAATTAACTTGTGTTCTGATTTAATTACTGCAACTAAGGTTTATTTAGCAGTGTGTTTTCATCAAAGTAGGAAAATTCAATTTAAATATATGTTGCAATGCCAAGTTTAATTAATTTCTATTCTGGTTTAGATTACATTTGGTTATTCAAAATCAGTTGAAATAATGTTAATAGAAATTTACCTACACCCCATACGATATAGTTATAAAAAGTATTGATTCCATAAATTGCTATACCGTATACATAGATGGAGTTTGGGTTAGCAGTGAGGTAAGAAATTTTACCGCACAGTTGCCTGGCTCACCAGCAGTGCATTCAATTTTTCCGCTCGTATGTAATGTGCTTCTTACCACACTAGTAACACTAGAATGTAAAATCTATTGCCATAAGAGAAATGTGATGTTGCTATAGTCAATTTTGTGTTGTTAATAATAGTAATAAAAAGCAACCAAGTACGATTAAGCAATTAACACGTCATTAACACAATCTACTTTTCCCTCAATTCTGCAACCCTGCTTCGTTCCAGCACTTAAACGAGCCACAATTCACAGGTAACGGGGTGTAAACTCATCCAAATCTATTGAATTTTGGTTTCATCAAATCAATTAAGTATGAACAAATATTTTCTTTATTATCACAAGTTACATTTTCAGACAAGATAATTTCAGCTCCAAATAAAACAATTTTTAATGCGAAGAACAATTATTAACTGAAGAAATTTCCGAACCGGAACTAGACTTATTCCTATGTGGTGAATGTTTATATCTTCGACGATGGTGCTCTTCAAATTTAGCGTTAGTTAAAGTCGGTGTTCCCCAGTAATACATTTTGGGAGATTTCTTATCAGAAGTGAACATGTTGAACATCCCACCGAAACAGCTTTGGAATAAAGGCATTTTGTATTTTTTACAATAAAATTTTCTGTTGAAGTGTCAAAATTGAAATAGTAATATTTTACATTGAATTTTGACATGTCACATATAACAAATGAATGAAAATTCAGTGGGCATGGTTATTTAAGGCAATTGATATAAATAACTTAATCATGGATAGAAATTGGTAAATTGGAATTGATAGAAGCGTCGCATCGTGTCGCGTCTTCTAACAAGGATAATAGTCCTAAATCAGTAATTAGTGCGTGTGCAAAATATGTATTTTCAGGTGTGCTTCGATGCAGGCGATTTGAAATGTGAATCCAGCAGCGCCATTGAAAATTTATCACGACACGTGCACGCGTTTGGAATCAATCAATCAATCTAAAGTTAATCAAAATGCATTACGCTAATATGAAAATAGTAGCTGAACGCTAGCCTACCCGTTCTCTATTAATTATTAAACGTCACACAGATTCAGCACTCTGTAATGATTATTCAAATAGTATTTTATCATAAATTAAAGTCATTTTCAAGAAGGTACTTTGGATTATTCGAAATGCTTTCAATTTATTTCATAAAACACTAACTTTTGTATTTTCTTGTAACTGTTACAACTCTGCTATTAATAAATAAATGCGATGGTAATTTTCACGGTACGTTGATTCAACAAGGCCGAATGTCTGGTCAAAACCATGTGTTGAACTTACAATCGGATTATAAAACCCACGATTTTTATTCGGATGGTTGAAATAAAGAATACCTTCTACATAGTCGGCTTTAAAGGCTTGCAGAGTTAAATTTCAAAAATATTACATTTTGCAATGTTATATAAACGCTAGAATCTACCCCTGGTGGAGAATGATTAAACATAGCTAGCAAGCTTTGATGTTGTTTGATTCTGAAATTAAATTGGAAAGCTGACGACCATTTATGTTTTGTATCTGATATGTCAGTTAAAAATAACAGCAACATCGTATATATGCGCATGTAACTTCACGCGCCATAACTAGCGAGTAGGTAAAACATTACCACCCTAGGGTGGTAAGAAAGAATCTGAGGATGTAGTTATACTACACAGCTCAAATTAAAAACTACAATGTCTTCAGCCCGAAATACATTGATTTATTAATCTTTAATAATTTTCACACTTTTTTATATTATTGACTTGAAAATTTCAATTTTGATTTGAATCAAATAATTATTAATTTAAACATATTTTAAAATAAAATCGAAAGCATGACGAAATAAATCTATTAATTGCCTTGATCTCTTGAAAATGTGAGTAAGTTTATTATGACCTCTGGCCCAAACGAGGACGCACGTATTTTCTAGCTATTGCCTAATTTAATCAAACATCATACGCATATCATTATGACTACAAATTTGTTACGTTTTTGTGACTTCTGTGACACGCAAAAATTCCCATTGAAAATTTTGAAAAAGAAATAGAAAAAAAGAAGAAAGCTATTGAATATTAAGCATTCACATCTGCAACAATTGCAACAGAAAAGTATGACAAGCAGTTCTTCATGGGTAATGCATTCGAACAATAACCCTTTCCATTTTAACTCAGAATACAACCCAGAATATGCACTCCCACGCTCGTCCCTAGGCTAATCCATAATGCGCATTCATTTTTGGAAGTTTTGCGAAAAGGATTTCAATTATTACCATGAAAACCATACATACTTCTTTGCTATAGAATTATGCGAAATCGGACCGGATCGATTTGGACATGTGCATATTCAGAAGGTTAACACAATAAGCATCAGCTGAAACTACCCTCGATTCTTATAAAGAGTTGGAACCTCAGTTTCGTAGCAGATGCTTTTGCATTATGTTTGTATTTTATTTTAAGCAGAGACGTAATAAGAATTTTATAACTGCTACCTTGATTTAACGCATTCGGTTAAATAATAGCGATGACGAAAATTAGCCGTTTAACCTATTGAGGGCTGTAACAATTTTCCTATTATTTTTCAACGGCTACCTTTTGTCTAGTTTACTTTACAAAGTTTAGTTAAAGTTATAATGAAGATATTTTAACATTGAGTCCAACAATTAAACAAATGAAATCATATGAAGACAGCTTTTTATATATCTTCGCATATATATGTGCCTACTAGGCTATTATTTTGTCAACCTATTATTTCAACCGGTTGAGACGCTGCAACGAAACGACTCAACCTATTATTGAAAATTAGCAGACTGCTACTACGCCACTGTTGAATTTAAATGAGATACCAAACAAATTCAATTTGAATAAATAAAAGTTGGAAGTTCAATGTCGGAAATAAAACTCCAAGTTTCATAAATCTCGCGTTCGCAATGATAATAATAATAAAAGTTAAAACATCGCGCAATATAATTACAAATCCATTAGTAATCCTTCCACGCGCACAACAGTAATAGGAGGATTCAGCCATGATACTCGTATTTCATGGGCAAAATAAAGACCACGTGGAAACACGCGAGCGCCATGCCAGTCCAAATGAATGGAAAACAGGTGAACAAATGGCAATTGTGGCATATCACAGCTTGCTAACATGAACTTGCTTCGAGCGCGATATGTTATAACTATGCTACGGTTTCAAGGTTGATAGTGAGCTTCCTATGATTGCGATTACGCGACTATAATTAAATATTAGTCCCGCATGCAAAAGTGAAATGGACAGAAAATATTATGGCAATAATCGAATCTTTTACTATCATTGTATTTTCGACATGCGTGTGCCGGAAGCTTAAAAAATCAATTACATAATAATCATAATCAGACGCGACAATTCCATATTGTGGCTTGTCGATGTCGCATTTGTTGGTGATTATATTAGCGAATAAGGAAATTCGTACCTGCATTCAATAAACCGCAATGATTGTCAATTATTATTTGCTATAATTATACTCGTCATTATTCTATATAATTTATTATTCGTTAAAAATTATGCCAGTAAATTTTCATTTATTTAAATTTTAGTTTATGCCACGACTAATTTATTTTATTATTTTTCATAAGTTTAAATTTAATTCATCATTTGCATGCCATTATTTTATCATTTATTATTTGTGATCCATTTTATTTATTGTTCCTCAAATAAAATCAACTTGCCTTCCATCTATCATTTAACCTGAAGGAAAACTAGAAAAGAAACAAAAAATGCCTGGGTGGATACATAATACATATTATGCATTACGTAATGACAATATGTAATGGTCATAATAGTGTGCTGGAGTTGACAAAGCAAGGCTTCCACTTTGACAATAAGCACGCAAGTTATAAGAAGGCACATAAATCAAAGGCGACAAAAAATTAAATGCCATTATTTAACGTAAATTAGAACGCTGTGATTATTACCGCCTGTGTGCGCCAACTCTAAACGTTTATAACAAATTTATACAATTACACTTATAACGTGTTTGTTATCATACCTACTTGCACTTGACTTTATAACTCATGACTTTTCATATTTTTTTATTGGTTAAATATTTAAAATAATAATAATTGATACAAAAACCTCGGAAATAAATATAACTTATAATATTAACTGGCTATTATAACTGGTTAACTGGTTAAATTAATTAAGCTATAGGAAATAATTCCACAAATTATTTCTATTTATATTAGTTCGCAATATGACATTTGCAAATATTCTAAACTTACAATTAGAATATTTGCGAACGTCATTTTGCAACAAAATTGTAATAATTGCAAGTTATTTTTCTAAATACCATAAGTATAACCATTAGTATATTTCCTTGAAATTCTACAAATTGTAAAGTTTTCAGTAGATATTCACTAGTCTATAGAATATCATTAAAAAATATCCTGTCTGGCAATTTATTTAAAATATGATTAAAAAATTTTATACCTCCATTTACACTGTTGCAAAAATTTGAATAAATAAGTCTGAAACTTTAAAAAACACAATTCTCTTGAAATTTCTATAAAATTTTACAATTTTTTGAAGCACTCACTGCTAGCGTGAATTCCCTGACTGAAAGTATATGCAGTGAATTTTAGTAGTGATTTCAAATTTAGTTATTTT
>JASKGN010018056.1:0-25774 GCA_030556245.1 Falagria sp. GC000072 | reverse complement strand
TGCTTTTTTTTACATTTCGTTGTTCAGAATACAGTTTTTAAGAGCGCTATACAAATTCTTATGTAAACAACATCGATGTAAATAACAGCGCTGTTGTTCAGAATTGCCCTATTAATTAAGGTATGAAGAACAAATTGGAACAGAAGAGAACACTGGAACACATTACTCAGCACTGGTCAATTCGGTCAGCATCATGTCAGCATATTTGATAATTAAGTAAACTATATTCTACAATATTCTCTATGTTGAAGATCAATAAATGTTTGTTGAATAATTTTGACATGTTGTGGCGATGTTTGTTACTAGATGGGTCATGGCGTCGGCGGTCGCTCGTTATACCAGTCGCGCTCCACAGGCACACCGTCTGCATTAGTCCATAAACAGATAAAGAATAAATTTGGTTATGTTTATGCGGTTTATGCGTTTTACAACTAGTCTTTCAATTGAAATCGTTGAAATACAAATAACAATGGCTGGAGATACAGATAACATAACAAAACTAACTGCTCCTACAGTAGAACAAATAAATGCTGATCGTATAACAAAGGTAATATAAAATTTTTATACACGACACTGGTATTAACATTGAAAATCATGTTATTAGTTATCCGAGAAGTATTGGGCACCACATACAAAAGCTACTCATGAAGCTTTTGATCTTAATACTATAGAGGATATTTACGATCAAGATATTAAGGGAAGCAAGTAAGTTCAAAAAGTATTTTTGTTTGGTAATTATCGAATTATTTTCTATTAAAACAATGTTTTAGTTTCTCCATCAGAAAGATTATGGTGTTAGAATTTAGTCAATATTTGGAAAACTACCTGTGGCCAAATTATCAACCAAATGCATCTGAGGCATACATACTCTCAATTGTTATGATGGTTAATGAAAAATTTAGAGAGCGGGTCCAAGCCTGGCAAGCTTTCAATGCAAATGACAAACATTTTCATGCATTTTTTCAACAAGTTCTTCATTTATGTCTTGAAGAAGATGCAAAAATTTCAATTAAGGAACAGACTTACTTAATTATATTTATAAACAGATGTTTCAACAGTATGGAAGAACCATTGTGTAGAAACCAAGTTAAACAATTAGTTTCTTTATCAATGTGGCTTTCACTACATGAGGATCGTAGGGAATTTGAGTTTAAAAGATATCCAAAGTGGAAGAAATATTGGAAAGCTATTCAAAAAAAAGATAAGGGGGAAGACATGGAAAGACTAAATTGGGAGAGGAAATTTCTATACAATCTCATGTTGAAATTTATGAGAATACTTGACAGCATATCACAGGAAGGTCCAGTTGATAAAGATGTAATACAATATTGTGAAAGATTTCTGGAGTTTGTTACGGATTTGGAAGCATTGCTGCCCACAAGGAGGTTTTTCAACACTGTGTTAGATGATTGCCATTTGGTTGTGAGATGCCAATTATCAAATTTAATGACCAGGGAGGAAGGACATTTATTTCGACAGGTTAGTGAAGCATGTACTTATAATTATAAATATATCTTTAAATAATTAGCTCAAATGTACAAACACAAACTTATTTTAAGTTATATGAAAATAATTTCCAAAATTATAATTACTTTCATTTGGTACATATCAGTTTTAGTATATACCATTATTCATGGCAGTCATTTCATCCCCCCATTCGATTTCTGGATCGGGCCGGAAGCACGAACATATGCAGTTTTTATAACAGCATGTTTTACGCAGGAGACAAGCAACGTGCTTTTGATTAAATAAACAAATGTATAAGAAACAGGGTGCTTGTAGGGCATTTATAATTATGTAACTATACATAAGTCCATCGAATTTTGATAGCGACATTAAGAAGAAAATCCAAGTTAAAGACATTACTAAGAATAATAAGAAGAACATTCTGAAACTACAAAAAATATGTTACGTTCCTTAAAACTATAAACTACAAACTTACGTATGTTTTAATTTATGGTGAATCCTCCCATAAGTATTCATTCTACCAACAACCCTTAAGGTGGTTGTAAAAAAGAATACATTCATGAGTATAGTAAATGCAACTGGCATAAAAAATATAATAATTCCCAATGAGCCAACATGTTCTTGCTCATTTGGTTTTGATGGTGTTATATCATAATCAAGTGCGTAATGCGCAAAAATTGCCAAGGCACCTAACACAAAAGTGCAACTCCAAGCATAAACGGAGTAATAGCAAAATTTCTTTGTGTCTGTTATTCGCAAATATACATTACGCGATCTAAAACATGCAATCTTAGTTAGACAAACTTGAGTATTGTGAGTCAATCTTACTTAAATGTTTTCCATATGTAAAACGCTAAGCTATTTAACCAGAAGAATGCTGCCAGAAGGCTGATATAGCAAATAGCTTCTGCAAAATAAATCGTGTTTAGATACAATATATAAAAACTAAATAATTGAACAGATACCAGTGATAAAGATACTCAAATGACTGGTAAATATAGTAAGTATTCGAATTAAATCCGCCGCTTGTGCTACAATCATACAAAGGCACATTGTTGTTACAATGTTTCCTATTATGTCTTTCAAAGTAGGCATTATAAAATAAACGACAGCCACCGTAAGAAAACATGTTATTGCTATTAAATGAGTGATTGGGGTGACAATATTCCGCATTAAAAAAGGCGTATTCGCCCAATATCGTTCTTCCTTCGGTTCGTGGCATACTATAGCATATTGGTATATTTTATTGTTACCATTAATATCTGTATCCACTCTCTAAAAATACAATTTACACATAAAATCAATGATTGGCAAATAAAACTATATTTACTTTGTCTAAGCAGTATTTTCCTTGAGGGTAATCTTTTAATCGTATGTGTTTCTTAAAGTTATCAAATTCTGGACCAGAGCTAGCTTCATAATGTCGTAAAATTCCATTTGTCAAAAGACGCAAAACATCCAAAGATTCCTCATCATGAAATATCTGCCACTCCTGATGCGACCCGCAATCAGGTTTACCCGGTAATAATCTATAAATAAATGTTAATTGCGTTTAGATGATTGTAATCAAAAACATTCATCAAATATAGGCATTTGTAATTTTGTATGCTTATGGTACTTACTCATATTTTACATTTCCATTAGTTCCTCCATGTTCATTAGTAAAGATTGGTTTCCATAAACTTTCGCCAGTTTTACTAACTTTAGTACAATAATTTGAAATATATAATTCATCGATCTCACAACATTTGTTAATTTTCACAGCAGGTGTATCATCTACACTATTGCTTGAAAACGCATCTACATTTAAAAAGCACAGGAAGGTAAAGAAACATTGGACAGGTTGCGAAAGCAACTTTATTAGCTGCATATTGATTAGTTGATAACACAAATAATTATAAATAAGAGATTGTAACAAACAAATTACACATTTTGCACTATTACACTTCTCTTAGAAAGCTCATGTTTTCTTTTGGTGCGGTAGTAGCAAGAGCTACTGGTTTAGTCACTCACTTCGGAGTACGCTAACGTGTTTCCACTGCATTTATATGCATTATATATATGCAGTCACGTATATACTTAGGTACATAAATATATATGTGTTAGTATATATCTCGATGACTGTGGACAACACAACACAGTGAGCTACGCAAACCAAAGCGTAAGGTTTCATGACCGTTTTAATTCTCAAGGTAAGGTAGGAAGGAGGTGCATACTCTCTAGGTATGGGAGCTTAATTTAAGTAAGTTTGGTGGATGAAACTCGGTTGCTATTTCCCGTTACCGCTCACCAAGAAAACGTCTTTATCTACTTGAGTTATTTGCTGATTTTGTTCGGGTGTAATGTTGGATAGACCTGCTTGGAACATCCGGTCTTGTTGAAGGTTACCACTGAACATTTCTATGTTCTGTCCAGTTGAGTCATTTGTTGTATAAACATTTATATAAACAATTCTACCTTCATTATCTTAGAAAGAAGAGAATTTTATATATGATCAGTGCCGGATTTAGGATAAAAGGAGGCCTTGACCTGATCCATTTTAAAATTTAGGTTCCTAAATTAGTAGCGCAGGTCAATAATGAAACAGCGCGTTTTTCGCACTTATTGCGAAATCCACTTTTTGCAAGCGAAACGAATCAAGTTTCTTAATACATATATTAACACAAATTATATGAGATTCAGTTTAGTTTAACATACATTTATGGCACAATAATACAATTAGACGTTTTGCTTCATTCGTTATTTTTAATTGACCACTTCCTCTTCTTGTAAAGTTTCTTCGTCTTCCAAATTTTTCCATGTGCTTGGAAAAGTAATGCAATAAAAATTTCTATTTGCTAATCCCCTTAAGGCTTTTTTTCGCAGTACGACTAACAAAAGGAAAATTATAGCACCTTGCAAGACATTGATGTAATCCGTAATAATCCTGCCGTAATAAAAAAATTGATAAATGTCTCAGGTTGACATATTAATATCTTACCATACGTAATCGAGAAATGCATTTACATTTTCCAGAACAGACGATGTAACTTCGAAAATCCACGAAATACCCATCACAACAAAAAGCTTTATGTATAAGCGGACTCTAAAATATTAGACGCAATTAGTTCAATTAGTAGCTACATATTTGAATTATGCATTACTTATATTTAAGTGACTTCATTTTCAAATCGCTCATTGTTTCTTTGTCTATCCATAGTTTAGTTATACACCATACAAACATAATTAAATTTAGGATGAGTAAAATCACTACTGGCCCATAAAAATATGCCCAATTCTCTGTCAAGCCTACAAACGGCAAATTAAATTCCATTCTGGCTACAAACAAATTTTAATTACCTTTAAACCAGCAAGTGGATACTCCAATGCCTGGTTTAAGATGATTGCCAGGTATGTGATGAGCCATCAAAAGAATAATGAGGAATAATACTGGCATTCCATGTCCATAGAGCAAATACAATAAATACCACTGCTTGTCGGTGCCGACTATATTTGGATAACTACGGAGCAATATGTCATGTGTAAATTTAATTGGTCAAAACTTTAAATAAGTTGCTCACATTACGGATTTCCATATTTGAAAAGAAGTTACGTTTAGCCAGAAAAATGCAGTCATGAATGTGAAGTACGTCAAAAAGGCAAAAAATATGCAAATGTTGTTATCCAATTCAGATAATTGAACAATGCTTAAATTTGTCATTGCAATGGCCAATGCCGCGACATTATGCATAATGCATTTCCCCTTTGGGAAAGAGTAAATGTACAAATTATACATGAAGCAATTTTAAAATTTAGTTTTACCTCTAAATCTTGAAGACTAGGCACTAAAAAGTAAACAACCAGTGTGGCAATTAAGAAAATCACAGAAACAATTCCACAAGTAGCGCGTAAACTGTACCATTTCTCTTCGCTCGTGTCTTCAATGGCTTCGAAGCATATTATTGCAACCTCGATCTTACCATTTGATTGTAATTTTGTAATACAATATCTATAAAGATCCTATATTGCATTAAAATAATTAATTAGAAAATATAATTGTTCCTTACTGGGCTCTATCAATCAATACTTCTTCTTGCAATGCACCTACTGGATAAACCAACTTTCCTGATTTTATTTCGAATGCTTCATCAGCATCCGCATCAGGATCAAGTATCGTTTTCGTATTACAGCTCAAATCTACTGCCTTGCCATTAGCGCATTTGCCTTTGTAAACAAAGTTTTCTCCTTCGCAACAAAGATGAGCTTCAGCGGTCGTGTTGCCTCTAGCCATTTGAATACAGAAGAATAAAACCAAAGATATTGGTATCATCATATTTGTAACTAAAATATTATTTAATTAAGATATTATTGTTTCTTTTTTTATATTTTTAAGAACTTGCCTGACGACTAGTATTAAGGATTAAGTACAATGGAGTAAATAATTATCACCGAATTTAAAAGAGAGAGTTCACTTTCCAATTAAGTTGCTAATTATATTAGTTATTTAATTAGGATTGCAATGAGAAAATAATACTGAAGGTTTCTATTTTCACTGCAGTATAATTCCATAAAAATATTGTTGTTATTTTTCGTAAGTCAAATAAAGAAAAGTTTAGCGCAATTCTGCCCTCAAACTTTTGATGCTTTTCAATTATGGATGGATTAGTATTCTAAAGTGTCCTTAATAACTTCAACCGGAAAAGCTTTGTATCACACTGGTTATTGATAATATAAATTACTTACGTCTTTTAGATTCGATAAATTCCGATTTTAAAATAAATTACACTACGCACAGTTTTGCAAATATTTATCTAGTTTTTTATAATTCTAGTCAGCCGACATTCATGCGTTATTTGACCGCGCTCAATTGAAACTACACAGATTGCAGGCTCGAATTTCACATAGCACAAGTTGAATATGGCAGGAGTTGCTGATTTTAATATTGGTGGGAGGCTACTAGATTTATGGGTGACACATGAATAATTTACAAAATCTTTATCATATCAAGAAAAGTTATGGATTTTTCGCAATAAGGATTTGGCGTAATTGAATTATGACGCACAAATGCATACTTAATTTATTGAGAATATTCGATTTGGACATATCAATGATTGATGCACTTAATTACTCTAATTAATAACTATTACGTATATAATATAATCCATCTAGAAGTAACTAACTATATTTCAGCTGCTAGATGTTTTGAAATTCTACGCCAGATTTGAAATCAACGACGAATCTGGGGACTCTCTTACTGATCATGATATGACGGAACTTCATTATTCCAGAATTACGTCTTTACAGGTAAACATGGGCAAAAATATCTTCTAAAATACCTCTAATATTTTTATGACTCTTACTGTTATAGACGGCTGCGTTTTCAAACTTTCCCGAACTACGTAATTTTGCATTGGCGAATGTGGCTAGTGTTGATACGAGGTCAGCTTTAGCGAAACATTTTAAAATATTAAGGTATGAAATAATTTTCACAACCTGTGCTGAAATTTATAGAATTTGTTAAAAATTTTAGCACTGAAAATTTAAAGAAAATTGCCATATCCCTTCATCTCATACCAAAGGAGAGCAAAGAAAGCAATTGGTGCCGATATGACGATGTTTTTTTACGAGAATTATTGGTATGACGTTCGTTAGAGTTCACCAATGTTGATTAAAACTCAAAACATAAATACTATTTTTAGATATCGAGGCACGAAAAAAGAATTTCGCAGCTAGATTCCCTAAACGAGATGCCTTTGTATCCCACAGAGGATATAATTTGGGATGAAAACATTGTGCCTACCACATATTTTTCTGGAGATGGTTGCTTGTCGTTGCCTAAATTAAATTTGCAATTTCTAACGTTGCACGATTATTTGTTAAGAAATTTTAATTTGTTTCGATTAGAATCTACATGTGAGTTTTGATCCTTTAAACAGATTTTTTTTTGACATTCTTGCATTTTTTAGATGAAATTAGACAAGACATTGAAGATGCTATTAGTCGATTGTGCCCTTGGTATGTTTTTCTTAGTAATTTTAATAATTGATATATTTATTGTATGGTTTTGATATCTAGGAAAGCCGAAGATGGTTCCATATATTGGGGTGGTTGGGCAAGAATGGCACAACCTATAATTCATTTTGCTGTCGTCGAGGTTTCCAAGCCAAATATTGGTATGTAAACAGATCACATATGTTCATTCTTTTAAAATTATTTTGTATTATTTCATAATAGGTGAAAAACGACCAAGTCGCGTCCGCGCTGACGTGACAGTAAATCTGAATGTGAGATCCGAAATAAAAACAGAATGGGAAAATTTAAGGAAACATGATGTCTGTTTTCTAATCAGTGTGCGTCCACCAAACCCAATCGGTACCAAGTACAATTATAAGAAGCCTTTTATTCCACAAGTAGGGCTTTATTGTGTCCGAGGATGTGAAGTTGAGGGATTATTGGACAACAACGGAAGAGTTATTGAAGACGGACCTGAACCTAAACCGCAAATTTTGGGTGATAAAAGAACATACAGAGTTTGGTTGGATTGCAACCAGTATAGAGACGATATGAATGTTATAAATAACGGTGGCGATGATGTTTACGAAAGTAAGTTAAAATCTCCATGTAACATTTCATTTACTGAAAATATACATCTCTTACAGGTTTCAATATTATAATGAGACGCAAACCGAAAGAAAATAATTTCAAAGCAGTATTAGAAACAATTAGAGAATTAATGAATACAATTTGTGTGGTACCTGATTGGCTACATGACATAATACTAGGATATGGAGATCCAAGTGCTGCTCATTATTCCAACATGCCAAATAAAATTCCGTCCATGGACTTTAACGATACTTTTATTAATATAGATCATTTGAAAGCATCATTTCCAACTTATGATGTACAAGTAAATTGTGATCACGAAGAAAAGTTAATTCGACCCTTTAAAATTACTTTTGAAGATTTTTTAACGCAAGATGATTCAAAAAAAGAGGAAAGTGAAAAAAAATTGGTTGTTGAGCCACACCCGATTCCAAGTCGAGGGCCTTACACTTTTAATCAACCAAAAAAGTTAGCTTGATATCTTTTATATGCGATGATTTATTAATTAATAAATATTTTTTTTAGGAATTCCATTGTTTTTACCCCAACGCAAATTGAAGCAATCCGTGCTGGAATGCAACCGGGTTTAACCTTAGTGGTAGGTCCTCCGGGAACAGGCAAGACTGATGTAGCTGTACAGATAATTTCTAATCTGTATCATAATTTTCCTAATCAACGGACATTAATCGTGACACATTCCAATCAAGCTTTGAATCAGCTCTTCGAAAAGATCGCAGCTTTAGACATAGATGAACGTCATTTATTACGATTAGGTCATGGCGAAGAGGCATTAGAAACCGAGAAGGATTTCAGCCGTTACGGACGCGTGAATTATGTATTGGCAAAACGTTTGGACTTACTAAATGAAGTTCAACGCCTTCAAGATTCAATAAATGTAAAAGGTGACGTTGCTTATAGTTGCGAGACTGCGGGTCATTTCTATTTCCATCAAATTTTATCCCGGTGGGAAGAGTATCAGCGCAAAGTTAAACCGAAAGGTGGGAAAACCCCTAGTATCGATAGTATCCAAATTGCATTTCCATTTCCTAATTTTTTTGATAACGCACCGAAGCCACTGTTTAAGGGCCAATCAATTGAAGAAGATTTAGAAATTGCCGACTCGTGCTTCAGATACATTCAAAAAATGTTTGAAGAATTGGAAGAATTTCGGGCTTTTGAATTACTCCGTTCCGGATTAGATAGATCGAAGTATTTGCTCGTTAAGGAAGCAAAGATAATTGCAATGACTTGCACACATGCCGCATTAAAACGTAAAGAATTGGTGGAAATGGGCTTTAAGTATGATAATATTTTAATGGAAGAAGCGGCGCAAATATTAGAAATAGAAACATTTATTCCATTGTTATTGCAAAACCCCCAAGATGGATACAATCGACTTAAGCGTTGGATTATGATAGGTGACCATCATCAATTACCTCCTGTCATTAAAAACATGGCGTTTCAAAAGTATTCAAATATGGAGCAGAGTTTATTTACGAGATTAGTTCGATTGGGAGTACCTACTGTGGATTTAGATGCTCAAGGACGATCCAGAAATACAATTTGCAATTTGTACAGGTGGAGATACAAATCCTTGGGAGATATGCAACATGTCATGTCTTGGGATGAATATAAATTTGCAAATCCAGGTTTAGAATATGATTTTCAACTCATTAATGTTGATGACTTCAATGGAGTTGGCGAGACTGAACCAAGCCCATTTTTCTATCAAAACTTATCAGAGGCAGAATATTGTGTGGCATTATTTATGTATATGAGGCTGTTGGGTTATCCTGCACATAAAATTTCGATTTTGACTACTTACAATGGTCAGAAACACTTAATACGAGATGTTATTAATACTCGGTGTGCCTCCAATGCTTTAATCGGACGTCCTCATAAGGTATGCGTTATATAGCTATAGAAAGAAGATGTGTCAACCTTTATTTTATAGGTAACAACAGTGGATAAGTATCAAGGTCAACAAAATGATTATATCATTCTTTCTTTGGTAAGAACTAAAGCTGTGGGTCACATTAGAGACGTAAGACGTTTAGTTGTTGCTATGTCTCGTGCAAGATTAGGTTTATATATTTTCGCACGAGTTGCATTATTCCAAAATTGTTTCGAACTGACTCCGGCGTTCCAACAGGTATACATATATCAATTATATAATGACACAGTTAGGCGTTGAATAAAATATATTTTAGTTGACGCAAAGGCCCACTAAGTTGCATCTTATTTTAAATGAAGTCTATCCATCAAAACGCCTTTCATGCTATAAAATTTCTTCCAAGAATCGAGTTGTACAGGATGATATGGTGCAAATGGTAAATTTCGTGTATTCATACTACATTGAAAGAGTTAAAGTTCTTAAAAACTTCTATCAGGTATGTGTATATGCGAAATTTATATGTGCAACCTTTATGAACTGGTATATTTTACAGACTCAAACCGATTGGCAGGAACCGGGGGAATGTGCTTTAACTGAACACGAAGGTCTTGTGTCTGCGCATCCGGGAGAAGATCGAGATTCAGATAGTGATGATGAGAAAACTAATATTCAAGTTCCTGTTCCTATTCAAGATGAAGCGGTTGATGATGCCCCAAACAATACGAAGCTTGGAGAGGAATCAATTCATGAATGAACACTGAAGAAACTAATGTGAATGTGTAGAACGTCTTACTTGTTTAATTATTATGTAGCTTTCATTTTGTGAGTATTTTTTATTCGAATAAATACATTGATATAAGTATCCTAGACACAATTGTTTGTGTTCATTTAAAATGGTAATGTAAATACTACTTTTCCTAAAATTCCAAATATATATTTGGACAAATTGTAGCGTAAAATGTTGAAATTTGACAACAAAGCTTTTCTTTTAAAACAATTCATTGTCGCCTTTTTCGGATTTGAACAATTGAAAAATTCAAGTAACCTGACTAATAGCTTTTGGCTTTTGTTTATATTTTTGTGTCATTTTGCCGTCACAAAGATCAAAAATTTTTGGTGGCATTAAAATTTTTGTAGGAAAAATAATACATCATCAGTTCCAAATTAAAAACTCTAGGATCACCGAAGTTCCTTTATTTTCATGGAGTGTAACAGAATAGAATGATAAATTGTAGATATTCAAGTCGAAAATCTAATTTCTTCAGTTATGGCTAGCTCAAAATTAAGTCCGCGAAATTCGGAAGTGAATGCTCTGGAACAACGAGGGTACCTTATTGGTAAGAAAATTGGCCAAGGGTCATATGCAACCGTCCATCTCGCCGAATATGTGGACGGAACGGGTGGTAAGAAAATGAAACTGGCTTGTAAGATTTTCGACAAGGAACGTGCTCCTAAGGATTTTCTCGAAAAATTTTTTCCTAGAGAACTTGACATACTGACTAAAATCGAAAACGCTCATCTAATTCAGGTACATAGTATTCTTCAGCGAGGCCCCAGAGTTTTCATTTTTATGCGGTAAGTACTACTTTGCTATAACTTATATTTTCGTGTGGCGAATATATATTTTGAAATCTTTTAGATACGCGGATAACGGTGATCTGCTGGACTTCATAAAACGCAATGGAGTGGTGCCGGAACAACAGGCCAAACTATGGTTCCGCCAAATGGCCAGCGGTCTCCAATATCTACACAGCAAGAACATCGCACACAGAGACTTAAAATGTGAAAATATTCTACTCTCCCGCCGTTTCAACGTAAAACTAGCAGACTTCGGTTTCGCTAGATTCTGTGTGGATGATGAAGGACGCCGTGTTCTTAGTCAAACATACTGTGGCTCGGCGGCGTACGCCGCTCCGGAGGTCGTCAATGGAACTCCCTACAATCCGAAATTATCAGACATTTGGTCTTTGGGAATAATTCTGTTCATAATGTTGAACGCTTCAATGCCTTTCGACGATTCCAATTTACGAAAATTATTGAAAGATCAAATGACCCGCAATTGGGTGTTTAGATCTAGAGTGAGGGATACCATTACATCAGCTGCAAAATCGATAGTGAGGCATATTCTTGAACCGGACATTACGCTCCGCTTAACTTTAGACAGAGTCATCACTCACGATTGGGTAAGGGCGAGGAAGGAACGTGCGAGCACTTTGATGGGTCGTCTGGTGCATCCGCACCAGGGTCAGGATTCTTCGACATCGAGCGGTCGCTGTTATGACGACCACTCAGTAATGCCCGGCGATCACAAGAAGCCTGAATCCAAGAAGAGCAACACGTTGATAAGCGTGAACAAGGATTAGAAATACCTACATAGGTTTAAATAATCATTTAAGCCAACCTAAGCTTATAAATATTAGAATATTTATACATTTTAGAACTTTGTTTGCACTTCCGTCACTGGTTTCTCGCAATTCAAATTATGTATGCACATATAAGTTGAAAACAATGTTAATTAATCGTTTTATTTAACAATTTGCACCAAATTTTGATATGAAATATAAACCGTGAGCTTTTTATCGTTATTATATATATTTGCAAATACTACTTTAATGATTTGATTTGGTACAAGAATGGAACAACCTATAAAATATATTGTAACATCAGGCAATAAAACACTCATTGTTAATTAACGTAAGCTTTTATTTATTTGAACTATAGAAAGCACACTCTATTGTCTCTAACTTCTAAGCGTTAATAATTCGATAAGAAACAACAGTTAGAACTAATTGTGAAGCTTCCAAACTATGCTAAATCGGTCCGGTACCGACGTCATTAGCTTTTTTTTGATATAAAGTTTGCATTAGTGCAAAATATGAGTATGAAGATTTTAGAATCTAAAAATTGGGAAATTATTTGAAAATAAATAGAGAAATTCCAATTTGGAACATACTGATTTGTAGGAGTCTAAAGTGAGATAAGCAAATCTTCCAGCAGATATATAAACTGGTCGCCTTGATCGCTCCATAATAATTAATAAAGTTCTTCGTGGCTTAGTTCCAAAATTTATCCAATTAGTCATATAGCAATTGTCTCTAATGGCGATGCTCTAAAGAAACGACAATTTTTACCAATTGAGGTAATACAAAGAGAAAAATTATTTCTTACTGCTAAAGCCAACTCGTTACCATACCAGCAATACATTGTGATCTGCATTAGCATGGCCATGAAGTAAACAGCCATAAGGATTAGATGAGAAGTATCTGAGACCTTAAATATTTAAATTAATATCATTCGTTTATAAACTGTGCAAAGCGTAATTTATTTACATGTACCAGTTGAAATCCAATATTACATATAACTAATATGCTACCACAAAATTGAATTAGGTAACCCATGCTAAAAGTTTCCTCGATGAAATTTATGTAGCTAAAACCAATCAACTGTTTAATATTTAAAATTATCAATACATATCATTACCTCAATATAGCATGGTGATATTTTACACATTGTCCTAACCATTGGTTAATAATTTCGTCATTACTTGAGGTATTCTTTGCATACACTTGAGTCCATTTCTCCACGTCTTTAATCTTATTATTTAACACCTTAATATGAGCTGTCCCTAATATCATTAATGAAATTGAAACAGTATCTAAACATGAATTGTTCCAAGCACAAAAAGCCATTGTAAGAGATTCAAGAATATGAATAAATAAATTGCGTACTGGATCAGTTTCAATAAACGTTAACTCATATAGTGGTTCCACGGGCCACATAAAATATTGCCGAACGCATAAAAGAAGAACTACCAAGAAACAAGAAATTTGATAAAGATTGGATAAAGTTGAAGCAACACCAATTGCAGATTCCACGATGTAATTTAATTCATCCGGAAATTCTTTAAATATATTCCCATCCAACATTTGGATTGCGTTTTTGAATGACTGCCGCTTCAAATCGTAATTAAGCTGTTTTGTAATCGTACACATCATAGTTATCCAAATAGAGAGAATGTTTGCAAATTGCTCGAAATTATTGAGTTGATTAATTAATTCGATTGTTATTAAAATTGCGCCCAAAGCAATTACCGTAAAAATGAAAATATATTTTATTTTATAGAATATTGAATACTTTTCCATAGGCCATAAACTAGATATAATCATTAATTGTTTTTGATACCTTATTGCGTACAAACTTTCAGGTTTCATTGTAATTTTTTACTTCTCACTTAAAATATAGCATTTTATATAAGTCCCTGCCATGTTATATAATTATATATTTTAATTCACCTGAATATGCTACATCTTTATTTGAATAATTTATAAACTTGTGGAGATTTAACACTGAAATTTTCAATTAAAAATTGAAAGGCTACGAGACTAATAACTAAGCGAAACAAATTCGAAAAATTAATTAATTGTAATTGCACGACTTTAATTCGTTATGTTTAATTGCTCATGCCGTTTCTTGATATATATAATTGTTGCATTAAGGCGAAATACGAATAGGCTGATTTGAAAATCTGAAAAGCACCATTCGCTGTAAATTGAGCCAATTATACTATGGGTAAATAACTTTTGCAGGAGTTTCTTGCAACATGGTGTACATATATATAATAATAGAAATAATTTATACATGTAGCCAACCAATTCGTATAACTTATAATTACTCCTCTGCCACGAAGCAATAGTTCCAATTGATAAGGCGTTAATATTTAAATTCAATTGAAGACTAGTCCTATTTTTCTATAGTATAGTCTAATCTTTTTTGTCGTAATAATCATTTGTAATATTGTTTAACTAAATTATTTACTTATACGATATAATTTCAAACTAGTAGATGTAGTGTTTAATGACATAGCAAATTACTGATATTAATATTGTTAACATATTATTGAAAACTTCCAAATTATTTATTTGCAGACATTTCAATGAGAAAAATGACACTAATTAATGATACACAAAACAATACAAATAATTTGTATATTTGTAACGTCGCGTTGGATTTGCTAATGGCCACATTCCTATTAATATCATTAGATAATATCATTTGATATTTTATTGCAGTTAACTTATCAGTTTTATTTATGTCTATTATTTCTTTGCAAATTGTTGCTATAATACTCCTAAAAACTTTCAAGAATAAGTAATCTAAATTCGTTCTTCTATATTTATTTAAATAAGCGTAATAAAGATGTAGTCTGTCATTAAATTATTTCAAAGAGTATTCTAATAAATATATTTTCTTGTAATATCTGAATCCATTAATTAGATGCTCTTAATTAATTATTTCTTACTATAGAACATTAATAATAATAATTAAACAAGTTTCTAGCAAAATCCTCTAATTATAAGCATCAAATGCATTTTGAAATAGGCATGATGTTTACAAATACAAAATAAATACATATAACGATAATTAATAATCACATTTAGTGACGTATATACATATAGACTTTAACAACAAAGATGTTTAATGTACTCCATGTTCGGTTTTGTGGATTTCCCCAAGGCAAATCAAGTCGAGCAACATCTATATACAGGTTTTGATTACTTTGTTATGCTGCCCGGCCATTTACAAGTTTAGTATCGTTGTTAAAGGACGTTCTCAGCTCAAACATTGTCTAGTGTATTCTGTGCAGCAGCAAATTTCATTGTTTTAGTAATTTGAAACTATGTATTAAATCTTTCATAGCTTATTGCGCGCTATAAACTCTTGAAATTAATAATATCAGGTCTACACTTGCTACGGTACAGCAGAAGCTAACATTAATTGGACTAAAATGTGTTTCAAAGGTGCTATCAAGTTTATACTAATTATAAGTTTTATCTGGTTTTCAAGTGAGTAAAATTATAAATATAATCATTTTGTTTTAAACAATTTTTATAACTAACTATTAACATAAATATCCGCTTGATGTTTCTCATTAAATGATTTTAGTATTTCGATGTTGCATGTGAAATTGTGAGATTATCTCTCATGCCAAAGGTCATTGCCAAAACATTCACCTCAAATGTGACAATGAAATCATAGCGCTTGTCTCATGAGACAACTTTTAATTTTTAGATTGTGACGATTGTCAAACTCCAAGAAATGCTCCTGGGACATGCATCCCTATCAAAACTTGTCAACCCCTAATAGAAATACTGCAAAAACGACCTGTATCAACGAGTGACGCCGATTATTTACGTCGTTCGCAGTGCGGATTTGAAGGAAGAGATCCAAAAGTGTGCTGCCCAAACAGTGGCAGTATTACGCCCAGACCAAATACTAATACTGAAGGAAATAAACGACCGGCCAATCAAAGTTAGTGCTACTTGTTGTGTCAAATTTGAGGTGAAATAAAAAAATATCATTTTTATCTTGTCGCAGATATCAACACGAATTTACTTCCTGGTGCAAATGAATGCGGTAGAAGTGATAACACGAATCGAATTGTTGGTGGAGAAGTCACTGAACTGGACGAATTTCCATGGATGGTTTTAATAGAATATCAAAAACGTAAGCAAACATAAACGTAAAATTAAAATTCACAATTCAACTTGCATAATTATAAATTTCACAGCGAACGGCCGAGGATTTTATTGTGGCGGAGTTCTTATCAGTAAACGCTATGTTTTAACTGCCGCTCATTGTGTGAAAGGAAGTGATTTGCCTAGAAGTTGGAAACTGTAAATATACGAATTGAGATGAGCTAGAATGCCAATACTAATTGTTTACTTAATTATTTTGTTAGAGTTAGTGTGCGACTTGGGGAATACGATACCGAAAAAGCTGTAGATTGTTTTATCGACTCTTGTGCAGATGATCCAATTGACATAGAGGTAGAGGAGCAAATTGCCCATGAAAAATATGATGCACTTGATAAAAATCAATATCATGATATCGCTCTTCTTAGACTGCGAAAAGATGTTCCTAGATTTAGCGGTACACTATAAATATCTATGCAAAGCTAAAACATAACTTAATTTAACTCTTTTGTTGGCAGACTTTATTCAACCAATATGTATTCCAACGACCGTCTCTGATTTGAGGAAAGACTATACAGGAAGTAATCTTTTCGTTGCCGGTTGGGGTAAAACTGAAACGAAATCTGAGAGCAATATCAAATTAAAGCTTCAGGTAAATATACGCGAGAAATACATCACAGGGATACTATTGTTGTAATCATTGCAGATTCCTGTTAAGGGTAACTCAGAATGTACTAGTGTTTATAGCGCGGCCAGAGTAAATCTTGGTCCTGGCCAAATGTGCGCTGGAGGTTTGCGTGGAAAAGATTCTTGTAGAGGCGATAGTGGCGGACCTTTAATGGCGTTTAATACAACGGAAGACGGCCACCACTATTGGACTGTTGCAGGAATTGTTTCCTTTGGTCCTTCACCATGTGGTATGCAAGGATGGCCAGGAGTCTACACTAGAGTTACGGAATACGCGGATTGGATTGTTAGTAAACTAAGAGCATAAAACTGGATATTTTGGTGGTAACTTTCAACGATTTTTAGCGAAAATAAATACATTTCATATAAATATATTAATAAAAAATAAACAATTTTCTCGTTTGCATTTATTTGCCGTAGAACCTAAGGGTGTCCAGTAATCCGGTTCGACTTGTATTTCCTTTAATTTATTTATTTACGAGATCTTCAGTAGGAAAAAGATGAAAAAGAGTTCAAAGCCTTTCATTGTAAATAATTTACATCGGCTTTGTATTATCACTGACTATAAATGTTTCTGCATTCATAAAAAGCAGCAAAGCACTTTCTGTATACTATTTGATTCGTATTATAAAGTCATTTCTTCCTAAAAGAATGTTTTGATTTTCACACCCGATGTAGATTTCCTTTGTACCAAGAAAAGAAATGTTTACTCTTAGTTTGCTTCAGATTAGTCCATACGCTTAACTTGTTTATAGAAAATGATGTTACATCTAAATTTAACTTCATGTTCATACTTCTTTTGTTGAAATTGCAGTAAGTATGTATTTATTAAAATGCTCTGTCTGCAAACGAATTGAACAAATACCCCGCCGGCTGGAATTGGCGGAATATGTTTAAACAGTACTGTTTGAACTTTTCGCAAATAATTCAAAAATGGCTATATCGCAGATTATTCGCACATCTTGCGCTTTTTGGCGAAGGCGTATTCCCGGGGTGGTGGTTGCGCCGCCTTCGCAATATAGCGAGCAAGCGAGATGGAAATCTCTCCTACGCATTGCATTATGCGCCGCGTGCTTAGTCCCACGTCAGTCTTCTTCGTGTGTGCAAGTGCGCCCTTTTCCGTTAGATTTGGTGCTATCACAGCTGTGACGCGCTATGGGGCGTCGCGGCGCGCAACTCTTCGCTTCCGTCGCTTTTTGGATGTCTATGTTCTGTTTGAACAACGTACATGCTGAATGGTGGTGAGTTTTTAAATTAAATTTCTCTTATCATTGCGTAGTAATTAAGCAAAATATTTAAGGAAAATTTAATTTTGTGGTACTTAACTTCCGGTGCTCGCCGATGACTTTACTATTACATATTTAGAAGAATGTAGCAAAATATTTTATTGTTTTCGATTTATTTACATAAAATATATCAACATTATTAGACTGAGACCAAATGTGCTGCCATGCCATGAAGATCGAATCATAAGGACCATAAGATTGTTTCGTTGACTGCATAAACATTTTAAAATTAAAAGGGGAAAAGAGCTACCGTTATCGCGGCCGATCATTTCCAACTAATTTCCTAAACAAATAATGTATAGGCTTACTGAAATATTATTTGTTCAAGCTTCAACGGCCACACATGCATGTGCCTGGCATTTTGAGAAGTAAAAGGAGTTGAAATTATAAGTATAGTATGTAGCTAATAGTGTAGTTCAGTTCGGGGAAGTGGTCATAAAATGTTATTACACAGAATAGAAGAAGTAAACGATGAAACTGAGGTGAAGAACTGGAAATCGGTAAGACAAAAGCTTTCAGGTTGTTCCTATTTGCGTTTCTTAAAAGTAGTATTAGTGTCATTTTCAATTAGCTTCAGCATGAAAGTGAAAAGTCTATATGCCGACTAATTTGTACGCGTTAAAATCTCCTAATAATTTTTTGTTATTGAATCTTACCATCAGCTAAGCGTGCATTTGTTTCATAAGAGATAAAGAATTTTAAAAATTCCTAAATATTGAAACCTTGTCAAGATGAAATTAGGTGTGTTTTGGACAAAACTAGTTGGACATAATGGTCAATATAACTATATTACCACATGTGTGTACGTAGAAGCAATTTTAATGAGACTAGACACGTACCTACTATGTATTGCCGCCGAACACGCGATTGAATTCATTAGTGGGAATTATTATTATTATTATGTGTTGTACCTATTTGCAGGTAATTCTTGTCAAGTTAAAACATTTAATATCTACGAAGAATAATTGTCGGAATGATTAATAAACATATATCATTGTATTACAACATTATGCGGCAATAATAAATCAGCAAATGTTTACAGAATTTCTATGATATAGCAGGCACTTAAGTTAAGTTAATAAATATTCCGTTGGTTTTATTTTGCATCGACTGCCTATTTTATTACCCTTTAGGGGTGTTTTTTCAGAGCTTGTTAGCTGGTTGAAAATAGGGTAGTCCCTTTTTATATAATTAACTCTTTGTAGAGCAAATATCTCATTAACTGTACCCCAGCATACTTCATTGTATCGCCATTGTTATAATCATGATAAAGAAGCGCTACTCTTGCGCCCTTTTTGACTGCATTACCTTAATTATGCTACGGCTATATGCATTGAAATTGAGGACCTATAAGCAAACTTAATGAGCTTTAATCATTATCTTGATTTTATAAGAAAATATAAAAGTACAACAAGAAAATTTTATATTGATTGAATTTAATACTATTCTCAATTCTGATAGTAATGAAAAGATTTACATGATGCTAAGCTAATTTAGCTTGTAACCCGCCTAATACAGCGCAAAATTTGTAAGAGCCGGGAGTTTTGGTGATAACCTAATTCCGCAAATGAACATTGCAGTGCCATAAAGGACGAAATAAATGTGAAGTCTTCGTGGCGACCGTTGACGTTTGCATACATAAATTTTATTACTCCGACTCCTTTGAAGACATATAAGCCGCACTTCATTCTCTCGCATTCATATTATTCATGTATGTATTATACATATGTACCCTAACTAACAATATCAACATACTGGTGGCTAAAGCAAATCACATTCACGAAATATTGTAGAAAAAGAGAATGCCTTAAAGTTACAATTACTAAGAGTATTGGTGAAAATAATATGTGCACACACTGGTTTACATGTGTATATGTATTACGCAGGCACTTATTATTAGCATATATTTGATATTATTTTCAGACCCTTTCGCATACTTCATATACTGCTGGCGCTCGTCCAAAGCAACCTCCGGCAGCATAACATCCAAACAAAAACAAAAATTCTTTAATATCCTTATGCCTTCTGATTTGTTTTCATTCCCTGTATACTTGGCAGACTTTTTTTGGAATGTTTATTAAATTAATTTAAAAAGGAATGAAATTTATTTATATGGCTTTTTGAAGCTGAAATCGTGAAATTACAAGTAAATCAAGGGCGAAATATTTACAAAGGTAAACCGCAAGCCTTCGATATATAAATTATCATTATTATTCACTTGTATATGGTTGACCAGACATACATCTGGTTATTCAATACCTTTTATTCTTATAATTCTATTCACATCCTGAGTTTTACTTGCATGCATTGTAATAGAATATGAGCTTTAGTAATACATATAATAAATAGAGCTCGTAATATTTGTTTGTTTCGTCCTGACATGTTCACTCAAACCTAGGGGTAAACGTACAAAAGATTAAAGTCAGAAATTGCAATGCAAATTGGCTCGGGGTATTTTCAAATAAAATTAGTTTGTTAAATAATTTGATGAGCCTAGAGCATTCAGTTTAAAATTTCCTACAGTAATGACTAATGAATAATACACCATGGGAAATTTTATTTTCGGAGGCGAGGGTATGTGGAAACATTAAATTTGTTAATATATCATTATAGAATTAATGACTTTTCATTATAACGCTTATTTGATTCGCATAGTATACTATTGAATCAATAGCTAGCTATTTCATGTTTATACGCAATATTCTCTACTTTTATAAGCGTGGTAAAATAGGGTGATTCAATGTTTGTTATTAAAAGGTGCAGTTTAAGTGACTATAAACTATATGAACCTTCAATTTCGTATAGACTTTTAGTATTGAACCGTAAAATTATATATTAAGACTCGTTATCGTTACAAGAATATTATCGAATTAAGGAATAGATAAGCAAAGACAATTATTAAAATGGCATGTATGTATATTCAATCGTATCATTTGTTTTTTTCATAATGCAATTTTGCAAAGACGACTATGCAATCCTGAAACAGCAATATCAATGTATTAATGCCGTATCAGTTCAAACAAGAAAGAAAAAAACAAACAGAAATCGTAACATTTTACGATCAGCTATAAAAAGAGCCAAGTAATATCTTGATATAATTTGATTCAGTAAATCCCCTAACATTGGCCTTAGATATACATATAGTTATATCCCCAATATTGAGGACATGAGTATTGAAGACGGTGTGTAGGCTAGAGGAGATGTATTATAGCTGATGGAGCAGATGGTGCAGGCAGTACTCAAAAACTAACTTCATGCACATGCTACTACGTTTCTTGTTAGAATTTTGCAGACATATGGTATAAATCATGTGGAGGTGCAGTTGCAATCGTTGACCGTGAACCATTTCACGGTCGCTCGTTCTACTTTTATTTTTGTAGCTTCGATGATAAGAGGGACCAAAAAAGAAATCGATTATTTCACCAAATTTGCGCGAATAATATTGTGCATTCACTGCACTGCAAAAAATCATAATTCACATTTGAACCTGCCCAAATTACCTTATAAATTAAGAGGAATCAAGGGAATATGATGTATGAGTTGTTGCTCTTTCGAGATACTCCCGTACTTCAACAGCTGCATTGAAAAGCGTAAGCATACCTGCTTTTAGGACTCAAGTTACTCCTGCTGCGTGGTAGAGACCCGCCTATATAGACATCATATTATATAGCAAGCTAATGAAGAGAAGAGTATAAGCCGGCCATTTTAAAAGCGCATTTGATTGGCGCGCTCCCGAAAGAATCGCAAACTCTCAACAGGCACTTCTGTGCTCTATGGTTTCTCGACCTGCTCACTTGAGATAGAATCCGTCATGAATGCAGCAACATCTCACGGAATAAATAGGATGGCAGATAATAGGACGCATTGTTTTATAACAATGGCGCAGTGAGCCTTGCAAAACACAGAAAACCAATGGAACATAAAAGCTTCCCTCTTGGTTTCAACTCTTTTCTAGCTTGATTGGCGTGCTTCATTGGCCTTGCTTATCCACATTCATGATTTCAACTAAAAGGGTTGAAATCATTAAACATCCTGCAATATGCTTAATTATTGTAATCGCAGAAAATTGGGCCGTACATAAAATATTTGCATATAAAGTTATTTACTTTTTCTGTCTCAGGCAATTGGGATTGAGTGGATCAAGCGCAATCAATGTTGACATTGCACCTTCATATCATAAGGATCGATGTCAAAGTTTCGAGTTTCTGAATGAGCATCAAAAGAAGCTATGTTCTACAAGCAACAAAATTATTCCGGTTGGTTTCAGGAAGATCTCTTTGAAATATACGTTGCGACTTATAATCTTCTATTTCAGGTATTAGGAAATGGGGCAAAACTGACTATCGATGAATGTCAGTACCAATTTAGGAACAATCGATGGAATTGTACTCCTATTACGGATCATGGCAAAGTATTTGGAAACGTAATATCAATAAGTAAGTGTGTAGACATTTGTTGATTTTATTCGAATCTAACTCGTAGCATCTAAAAATCCTATATGAACTTAAATGTCCATTTTCAGAAAGCAGAGAATCCGCTTATTTATCGGCGTTGTCAGCAGCTTCAGTAGCATTTGCTGTAACACGTGCGTGCTCCAAGGGTGAGCTTAATGAGTGTGCATGCGACAATCGTGTTCGCCAACGAAAACCTCGTACCTGGCAATGGGGTGGTTGCTCAGAAGATATCCGCTATGGAGAGAAGTACAGCAGGGAATTTCTAGACATTCGGGAAGACCCAAATACTGCTATAGGACTAATGAATTTGCATAATAACGAAGCCGGTCGTCGGGTAAACATTGACTTAATATAATTTGGTACTTTATTTTTGCTTTATATTTTCTATTTTATTTCTTCCTCTTGAGGTCGTTTCATTGAATTTCTAGAACAATGCAATTCCAAACTTGCAAATGACGAAAACATTGCAATTATCCTATAGGCCACTCCAGTAATTTTTTTTTTATTTGCAGAGCATTCGAACACGAATGGAAAGAGTTTGCAAATGTCACGGAATGTCAGGTTCTTGCAGTTTACGAGTATGTTGGCGTCGTTTACCTGCTTTCCGTCTAGTTGGAGAAGCGCTCTATCAAAGCTACGAAGGTGCTTTTCACGTCAAATTTATAGAAAGAAGAAAAAAGAAACTCAGGACCATGAGTCCAGATATGAAGAAACCAAACAAAACTGATTTAGTATACTTAGAGGATTCCCCTGATTATTGCGAAAAGAATGATACGTATGTTAACCTAAATGCATGTTTTATGATGATAGGCATAATTAATTTAATTTAACTATTCTTAGCCTTAATATCATGGGAACTAGAGGACGTCAGTGTAATAAAACAAGTCACGGAATCGATGGCTGCAGGTTGTTGTGTTGCGGAAGAGGATACCAAACGCGCATTAGAGAAGTTGAAGAAAAATGCAAATGCAAGTTTGTATGGTGTTGTGAAGTTGTTTGTGAAAGATGTCGCTATACCAAGGAGGAGCATGTTTGCAATTAAATTGAAGCCAAAATTATAAACAATGAAAAACTCGTCAAGCTTTCCCGTAAAGATTTTGCCACACGATAAAGTTATTTATATTGAATTACTGCATATAATGTCACCACTTAAAATATCCAATTTGTAACATTGTAATGTAAAATTATGTAACAGCATAAAAATTAAGTCATACTTCATACTGAAGGTCAATGCTGAAGCACTCATTATCAAAGTATTTATGTATTATTCTTCGCAATTTTATATGTAATATATTAAGTAAGTATTAGAATTTGTTTAAATATCGACTCCTTGCAAAAACAAAATTCAAAGCAAGTAAACTACATTATTATAATTTATTTATTTATTGCTTTCCCGAATTTGTAAATATATTAGTTTCATTAAATGTAATTTATTAAATTATTATTAAAATATGTATTTATATATAATAACTATAATGCCAACCTAGATTATATCGGTCAGTGTATTGTAATGATTTGTAATTAAACTGTAATATCGGATATACTTTAGATAAATTTTAAAAACTGTACAATCACAAATATATTGTAATGTGAACACTGCCGAAAACAAATATTTATTAAACATTCATGTAGAAATCATATTGATATGTTAATCCTGTCAAAATGTCTTATTTATAGAACTTTGTATTTTCAAATACAATTTGTTCCGGTGGAAGTTTTGGAGGAAAACATGGTGGTGGCCACGGAGGAGGTGACGGTGGACGATACGGTGGAGATGTTTCCACCAGCTATGGCCCCCCTGGTAAATCTGGCCTATCAGATCTGAATTTATTCTGCTTTATTGTTGTTGCTGACAACTAGTAGATTTGTGTAAATTCTTTCGTGAGCAATATGTTTTAATATATTAGCCTTTTATTGTACTAATTTTATTATTGTATTTTGGCTATAATACGGTGTCAATAAATGTATTTTTAGAAAAACGTAAGCCCTTTGCGATATCAATAGCCTACGTTTTCAAACCAATCCTAATTATCAGAAGATAATACATAAATACAAGTTATGGGGTTGTGGAATGAAGGAACATACACAAATACATCTAACAAATCATGAAACAACAATTAATAATATAAAAAGTTATAAATATCATCAAATGATGTATTGGTAAAAGTAAAAGTAATCGAATTAAGTTACATATATATATATATTTAATTATTAATCAATTTAACCGTATGAAAAATAAAAATATTTATCGACCAATACACCATAGATGTCTGCATCTGAAAAAGAAATATAATTAGCAGAATGAGGGATTATTAAGGACCTACTGACGAAAATTGTCTGTAGAAAAAGATTTAAAACGCGGTATTAATTATTCGCGGATACTCTGAAACGGAAAAATATTTAACACACAAAATAAAAATATCTAAGGGGGTTGGAGATAGAGAGCTAAGAGGAAAGAGCTGTATTTGATGATATTTCATGATATCCTTGCAAAAATGACCTACCTATTGAGCCCTACCTAACACCATATTCCAGCTAATTCGCGAAATGCAGACCATACGAGCAAAAATTAAGTGATAATCGCGTTAACAGATCTGCACAACCTAACAGTCCCTAGCTGAAAGAAATACATTTATTAATTATAATACAAATACATGAACAAATATAAACAACAAATAGACGGTGCGAATTTAGAAAGTACGGCGCGGTTATCAGAAATCAAATTGAAGTATTAAGCAAAGAAATTAATTAAAGACCGTCACGATTTATTTATGCGATGTTGCACAGACATGAAAATAAACCAACTTATTACGATGACAACAAACAACGAGAATTCATACAATGCCAAACACTAAGCCACTAACAATGTGCAAGGACCCACATCAGGACTTAGTGCAGCACATTATATGACACGCGAGAATTAAAAAGCAA